>CM070539.1:21944473-22233580 GCA_036346415.1 Raddia guianensis | reverse complement strand
TTTTTGCCTTTTTTAAACTTCATCAAGGTGTATGATGTATGTACTAAGATTTATCTATTTTTATAATTTTTTAAATCATCCTAACATCATGAATTATGAACAGGCATATGGATGGAGGTCTGGAGCAGATTTACACATTTATTGGGGCACCTTGGCTGGAGGTCCAGGCAACTTGATTGAACAGGTATATGGGTTAGTTTCAGATTTTACCAAGAAGAAAAAATGATCACCTTGAGCAACATGGACACGATTTTTACATTAATAATATGCTTCTGCTTTTTTACATAGTGCCTTAGTACGAAAGTTATGATTCTTCTAAAATCTCCTAAAGTATTGAACACAACATTTCTATATTATTTTAAAATTCAGTAGCAGGTCATTCTGATAGTGATAGTAGCAATTCTTCTATTGTGAACAATTGTATTTTTTAATCTGGTTATTCATCACAAGAGAACAAAGAAACACTAGAGGCCACTCATCTAACCTTACCACTATAATTCTGTTAGAAACACCCAGGAACAGAGGTAAGTCTTTGGGCGGCAAAGCGGCAGCTTTTTCATCTCTCTTTATTAGCATATATAGACTATTACAATACCCACTTAGCCACAATCTCATAACTCCTGATTGTGGCCATAAACACCCACTACCTGCACTTGCATGATCCTAATAATCAGCAAAGTGCAACTGAACAGATAAAGACTGAAACTGAACCAGCAGAAAAAACTGAAAAACTGACAACTCTGAAACTGAAAAACAACATGCGCAGGACTTATCTAACAATCACCCCCTAAGTCCTGTTGCAACTTCCTTATTAAAGAGACCAATTTTGGTGCATAGCTCATGGAATCTGATTCGCCCAAGAGGCTTGGTGAGAATGTCTCCCAGCTGCTCGGCAGTCCCAATGAACTCCACCTTGATCTGTCCATTTTCAGCACACTCTCTTATATAATGAAATTTAACATCAATGTGCTTACTCCTGTCATGGTGGACTGGATTCTTCACCAAAGAAATTGCTGACTTATTGTCCACCTTTAGAATTGGTACACTTGGCTCAACTCCAAGCATTTCAGCTATGAGTTTAGCCAACCATACACTTTGACACGCAGCCGATGCTGCAGCTATATACTCAGCTTCACAAGAAGATAGAGCCAAAACTTTCTGCTTGTTAGATTGCCAAGTAATGGGGTTCCCATTGAAGAAGAATATAATCCCCGATGTACTCTTTCTATCATCAATATCACCCCCCATGTCACTATCACTGAACCCCAACAGCTTTGCTTCACCATCTTTCTTCCCAACTGCATAAAACACCCCCCAATCCATAGTTCCAGCCACATAGCGCAGGATGCGCTTAACAGCTGTGAGATGCTCTTCATGCGGTTGCTCCATGAAACGGCTCACATATCCCACTGAATATGCCAGATCTGGTCTAGTGTGCACCAGATAGCGCAAACTACCAATCAGGCTTCTATAGAACATTGGATCAACCAGTGAAGTGTTGCTAGACTTGCTCAGCTTAAGACGTACCTCCATTGGTGTTTGACTCGGATTGCAGCCAGATAATCCAGCTTTTTTCACCAATTTCTCTGCATATGCCATCTGTCCTAGCTTAATTCCTTCAGCTCCCTGAATAACCTCAATGCCCAGATAATAATGAAGAGCACCAAGATCACTTATTTCCTCCTTGAACTTGGTGATCTGACTGCTACTCCCACCGGTGATGATTAAGTCATCCACATATACACCAACCATCAGTCGACAATCCCGCTCCTCGAGTATAAACTCGTGTTCATCGATACTTGATGAAACCCAAGCAAAATCAGGGTAGCATCAAGCTTGGTGTTCCAGACCCGTGGAGCTTGCCGAAGTCCATACAAGGCCTTATGAAGACGCAAGACCTTCCCTTCATGAGCTGAATCTAGGAACCCAGGTGGCTGATCAACATAAACCTCTCTCTGAAGTTCACCATTGAGAAATGCTGATTTCACATCCATGTGATGCACTTCCCAAGCATTATAGGCTGCAATGGCTAGAAGAAGCCACACAGACTCCATTCTAGTAACAGGAGCAAAGACTTCATCAAAATCTATCCCCTGTCGCTGCACATACCCTTTCGCCACAAGTCTTGCCTTGTGCTTGACCAATGCCCCATGTTCATCCCTTTTCACTTTGAAAATCCACTTTAAACCAATTGTCCGATGACCATCAGGCAAATCAGCAAAGCTCCATGTGTTGTTCTCAACAATTGACCGAAGCTCCTCTTCCATTGCTCTGCGCCAGTTAGAATTTTGCAAAGCTTCTTCAATTGATTCAGGCTCATCTGCACTAACCACATGAAGTTCTTCCACTGCTAGATCCCGGGGCACCAATCCGGTATCATGGTGGACCTAGCAGTTATCCACGAGACGATAACGAGGAACTTCTCCATCTTACGCATAGGCATCTAATCCAGAATCATGGGGACGGTGGGGTAGCATACTCGACTCTGGTGAAATCATGATGAACCACCTAGTGAATTCTCGAGAAGAACCACCTAGAGGCGAGGATGTGGCAAACCGGTGATGAACACTGCAGATGAGGAATCTGCATGTTTGTAGTAGAGGTCACCCAAGACTCCACTTCAAATGGCTCCTCTTCTACAAAGACCACTTGAAACACCTTCGCCCAATCCCATTTTGCTTCTTCATCAAAATAACATCTATGGATACCACCATTCGATCAGCTGCTGGATCATAGAGACGATAAGCATTGGAATTTGCCTCGTACCCCAACAATACCATTGGCCTACTGCGATCCTCCAACTTGGGCAGATGTGGCTTTGTGTTCTTGACATAACCAATACACCCAAAGATCCGGAGAAAGCTTACAGCTGGTCGCACACCATGCCAAGCTTCAAATGGAGTCTTCCCTTCCAGTTTCTTGGTAGGTGATCTGTTTTGAAGAAACACCGCTGTTGTCACTGCCTCTCCCCAAAACCTTACTGGCACACCTTTTGCCTTCATCATGCTGCGAGCAGCTCCAACAATGGTCTGATTTCGCCTTTCAACCACATCATTCTGCTGTGGGGAATAAGGTGCTGTGAGGTGGCGTTCTACCCCCTGTTTGGCACAATAGCCCACAAATTCTATAGCAGTGAATTCTCCACCACGATCAGTGCGCAATGCCTTGAGGCGACACCCACTCTCTGCCTCTGCACGCCACTGAACACACTTAATCCCCTCTGCAGCATCTGCCTTAGACTTAAGCACCACAAGCCACATGTACCTAGACATATCATCAACCATCAGAAGAAAGAACTTATTTCCAGCAGGTGTTGCTGGTGTAATTGGACCACAAAGATCCGCATGAACCAGCTCCAATTTCTTGACGCCTTGGACTTGGCTTCCTTGGGGGCGGATTACGCCTCGCTTCCCAATGAGACAACTATCACAGACTTGATCAACTTTGATCAACCGGGCATTCCTTTGACCATTTCGTGTCAAGAAGCTCATGCAATGCCGGAAATTCAAATGTCCATACGCATGATGCCGCCATGCCAATTCATTCCCTTGCCGCTAGGCATCTTGGTCTTGCTACCTTAACCCTCAAGATGTCTGATCGGTTAGAGGATCGTTGTACCTTTGCAAGGCAGACCGGTTGATGAATCAAGAATCGCCGTACTCCTTCTTTGATCTCCTTTGTTTCCAGCCTCATCAAGTGACCAAGACCGAGAATGTTGGTGGTGAGTCTTGGAATGTAGTAGACCCCTGTCGCTGCTCGGTGTCTGTCCCTTCTACTGAGCAAAAAGTATGGTGCCTTGACCTTCAATATGCAATCAAGAGCCATCACCAAAAGAGACCGAGCCATGAACACTTGCATCAAGTTCGGTGAAAGTGGCGGATACCGATCATGTGATTGGTGGCACTTTGTATCCAACACCCATTCCATGTCATCGAGTCCGCCTTCCTCTCACCTTGGGCAAGAGCACACTCCTCCTCACTGGCAATACCAGTTGATTTTGCTGAGGGTACCTCTAGTGACAACACTAAGCCTTCTCGTGCCATCAACAAGGTTGCCTCCTCCTCTTCGCCTTGGCCTTGAACCAAATTAGCCTGTTCCTCCGGTTTGTTTCGGCATTCCCGTGCCCAATGCCCAAACTTGCCACAGTTCTTACACTGATTTCGGGCAATGGTTGGCTGTGATGAACCGCCTCTGCCCTTCCAATTTCCCCGGCCACGATTGCTGCTGCCGCCGCCTCGACCACCACCAGAACTGCCGTCGCCATTCTTCTTTCTTTGCCGCGCTTGCCACTGCTCCTCTGTGAGCAGCAGCTTGTCACCGCATCAAGTCAACAACTCCGTCGGTGCCAACAAAGACGCCGATAGCACCGCTTCCACCGCACGGAGGCGACCGGTCACTTCCTCCACCGACAGTGCTTCAACATCCAGCAACGTCTCAATGGAAATCGCCACTTGGGTGTAACGATCGGGCACAACCTGCAATAGCTTCTTCACCACCTCCGCATCCGCAATTGGGTTCCCAAGGATACGGAGATTGTTGGCAATGTTTGAAATCCGTATTGAGAAATCATCAACTGACTCACCATCCTTGAATTCTATATTGGCGAAGTCACGATGAAGCTTCTGGGCATTGGCTTCGTGGACTCACTCCACTCCAATGCGCATCGTCTTGATGGTCTCCCAAGCCTCCTTCGCTGTGTCCTTGACAGCCAGCGTTGACAGCATCTCGGACGGCACCGCGCAATATCGGCAGCGATGCCATCCGATCGTCTTGGAAGTCATTGGTGCCGGGATCGACGGCGTCCCACAGACCTTGTGCCTGTAGGTTCACTCGCATCACCAACGCCCATTCGACGTAATTGGTGCGAGTGAGCATCGGGTACTTGATGGAACTCGACGCCCCCTTCATCACCCGCTCGACGACGATCTCGCGCGCCTCTCCATCGCGGTTCCTACCACGACGTGGAGGGGGTGAGGGCGAAGGCACGCGTCGCCGTGGAGGGGGTGTCCTAGAGCCGTTGCCACCGCGGCCTCCACGACCACCAGCGGCACCACCCCATCCGCGCCACCATCGCCTCTACCACCGAGACCTCGCCCACCAGCACCACGGCCTCCGGTATCCATGGATAACACTCAGAGAAGAACCTCTCCAGGGTCTCTAACACAGCTCTGATACCAATTGTTAGAAACACCCAGGAACAGAGGTAAGTCTTTGGGCTGCAAAGCGGCAGCTTTTTCATCTCTCTTTATTAGCATATATAGACTATTACAATACCCACTTAGCCACAATCTCATAACTCCTGATTGTGGCCATAAACACCCACTACCTGCACTTGCATGATCCTAATAATCAGCAAAGTGCAACTGAACAGATAAAGACTGAAACTGAACCAGCAGAAAAAACTGAAAAACTGACAACTCTGAAACCGAAAAACAACATGCGCAGGACTTATCTAACAAATTCAACAATGTACATTTACAAAAGAGCATTGCTTTTCAAAACTATATACAGTTATAATTTATAAATAATTGTATATAGTTGGTCACATATGTGATTAGTTAGGCTAAAAGCTCATGTAAGTTAAAGGTGAATTTGTTTTTCAACCATGTAACTTGCTTTGTTTTTTGGCAATGTAATTAACTTGAGGGGGATCAGTTGTGGTGAGAAGAGGAGGGTCAGCATTGCACTGCGGATACTGATGAGGCCTAGGCTGCTCTTCTTGGATGAGCGCACCAGTAGTCTTGACAGGTATGCGCAGTGTGTATCATGTCTCTTTCACCACTTCAGTATGGTCTTTTATCTTGGTTTTTTTTAATTCATTTCTTGCGTTACATATCAACTGAGTAATTAGTCACCAGCCATGATGCAAGGACGATGGCGAGCATGTCAACACCTTGGAGACGTGCCACGTTGGTCACCCCACGATCAGCCTGCATGACGGCAATACTGTCTACTTCATGACCAAGGTCCATGTCCGGGATGACGACATATGGGTTCTCTCTGTTGACATGAAGGCCAGTACGGTGCAAGGAGTGGCCGAGTTCACCAGTGCAAGGAAACCGGGCATGAGCTTAGTCTATTCACACAGCAGGATCTCTGAATTTCTTGATCTGCATTCAGGTATATATTCTATTCTCTCTAGCCAACGCCCAATGCCTTCCTTCTTCTGTGATTACATCAAGTGAACAAACCGCTTTGCTTTTCTTTTTTTAAAAAAAAACTATAAAAAACATAGCATACACCCCCAGGCCCAGGGCCTCCAAATCAGGAGGCCTCCCTGATTTAAGCCCATCATGTATACTGCTACTACTGCTGGTCCGCTGGGCTGCCTATTCAAGCCCATCTATGCCACTACTCTAGTAGTAGCACCGCACTATTCGTAGCTGCTTTTTTTTTTGTAAAAAAAGGGGGAGATTGCTTCAGCATAAAAGGGCACATTGGAGGTGAATGAGGTTGAAAGCGAAAGCCGCCAAAGGGTGCAGGAATGCTCTTGAAACCAATTCATTCGAGCGAGACAAGAGGAGTGGAATTTTGTGTGTATAGGGGTGAAATCCGTTTATCTATAAAAAGAACACCAAAAGTGAAGGCAGTTCCATGGCCCTACTGACGCCGGGGTGCGAAAGCATGGGACCTTAGAACATGAAATCACAAGTATGATTTTGGGCAGGCTACACCCATATTTCATTTCATTTGTTGATAAATGATTTGCAGCCCCCTTGCCATTTACCTTGTAGAACATGCTTCATTGCAAAATGAAACTTTTCTGGGTGCAGGTACACAGGATAACCTGAAAAGACCAGGGACTTTGTTGCCGGAAGGCTCTCACAAGAAAATGCCTCGAATCGAAGGAATAGCGTCATCTGAAGGATGATGTAGTGGAAGAAGCGACCGCTGGAGCTGAACATGGGGATGTGATGAAGTTTGAATAATTAGTGGTATTAGTAAGGTTCTTTAATGTATCCCTGTTATCGTAGATTGGTGTGAGAGCATCCATGCTAGAGCTTCTTTGTCTGCCTCTAGCACTCTCAGGGTTTAGTGGCAACATTGAAGTTATTAAGTTGCTTACTAGTTGAGAGCCTATTTATAATTCTATTTGTGAACATTGACAGCTATTTGTGAACATTGACAGTTTTAAGTTTTCTATGAGCTGACGTGCTTTCTGTAATTCAAACCTAAGCTGTTCTACAGATATGGTTGAAGTTCAGTTTTACATTGGTATTCTGCTTGCATGTATTCGACGAGCCATGAATCTTAATTGAAACTGGCAGTACAGTAGTACAGCTTTAACTCTCTTTTTTTTTTTTTCATATTTTCAGTTTAGACAAAAGTGTAACAGGGAAGTTGTCATATTGATATATCTTCGCCATTGCTACTATATCTTTAAACCACCTCCTCGTTCCTTGGGAAAACACGCGTGTACAGTAGAAATGCAGTGATGCATTCAGTTCAAGCTAGAGATCCAGCTTGATGACAAACTAGTGTACGAAACATGCCGATGACACATTTGTAGGTTTGAGTGGTTCTGTAGGTGTTTTTGTTTATTGACAGTTTGGGAATGTGCGATAACTGGGGATATCTGGTGTCAATAGGGAAATTGAGCTACAAAGGCAAGGTTATGGTTCGGTTAGAGCATGAATAACACGCCCTGTGTCATTGCGGCCGGCATCAGGTTAATCACGCATGCAGCAGCGCGTCCGTCCGCTCGCCGCTGCGTGGCATTTCAAATTTTTTCCCGCCGCTGCCGCGTGCTGATGCCGGCGTGTGCTTGATAGCTCCCCTGCTAGGGATGCTCTTATAACGATAGTGTCGACGGTTGAGATATCGTTCTTAAGTCAACTAAGGTTCTTAAGAAGGGGAGATAGGAGACACGCCGAACAGAGCGAACAACAATCAACGACGAACAGAGAGACACGGGTTTTCATCCTGGTTCAGGCCTCTCAAAGAGATAATAGCCCTACGTCCAGCCTTTCTCTATATCAAAGAGGATTACAAGGTGGAACTCGACGAAACGAACAAGTCTCGGCGAGATTATGTGTGTACAGGAAGCAATACGCGACAATGCGATGATCAGGTGCCCTCTACACGCCGTAGGGGCTCTGTTTATATAGTGTTGAGCAACCGACCTATCGAGGGATAATCGGGCCGGGCTAACTACGAGGTCGTAACGAACTCGACGTGCCAAATACATCCCGAGGTAGATAAGGCAAACTTCAAGTCTTGGGGATCACGACTCCTATTCCAATCCGGGGAACCACATCCGGGTCTTCACGTATCCGTGCAAAACTCTGTTCTAGTCGGACTCAAACACGAATCGTAGGTCGTTACGCACCATGCCAGCCAAAAAGCTGTTCAGCAGGATGCTCATGGGCCTGATAGAACCTTCTAGGGAGCTAAGCCCTAGTAGGCTATTCGATTGGGCCGTCAGGGAGTGGGCCATGGCAATGGACCGTGATTTTATCCCCGACAGCTAGCCCCCGAGACTCAAGTGGAAGGACGCACTAGAGTGGGGTCTTCCTCTTGAGACTCCAAGTCACGAAGAGGGAAATTTTGCTGTCACAGAGACGAACAACTAACGACCGAAGAGGTTAAGATTCTCCCGAACAAGACTTGTTCGAGACCGAGCAAACCCAATCAGTACCGAGCAACTCTGTTGCGTCGAACAGGGATACACGTCCGTCCGGGCAGAGCACTCAGCCCTCGGTGCAGACACTGGAAAAAATAGCCGTTGTGTCGGGGATTAGATCACGGCCCATAGCCATGGCCCACTCCCTGACGGCCCAATCGAACAGCCTACCAGAGCCCAGCTCCCTGGAAGGTTCTATCAGTCCATGTGCATCCGCCGAAACAGCTTCATGGTGACAAGACGGTGCATAACGACCTAGGTTCTGTTTGAGTCCGACTCGAGCGAGTTACGCACGGCTACGTGAAGACCCGGACGTTGGTTTTCCGGATTGGATTAGGAGTCGTGATCCCCAAGACTAGGAGTATGCCTTATCTGCCTCGGGATGTATTTGGCATGTATGAGTTCGTTACGATCTCGTAGTTAGCCCGCCCGATATTCCTCCAGAGGTCGGTTTGCTCGCACTATATAAACAAGGCCCTACGGCGTGTAGAGGGACGAGTTTTACGACTTGATCTGGCTTTTTGTATCTGCTAGACACCTGATCTTCGCTTGTACATCTCTTGTATTCATCTCTGATATATAAGAAAATTTGGGGACGAGGGCTATTATCTCCCGAGAGGCCTGAACGAGATAAAACCCCGTCTCTGCTCGTTCTTTATTCGCATTGTTTGGCGTGTCTCCTATCTCAATCTTCAAGAACCTTAGCGACTTGAGATCGATATCTCAACCGTCGACACGTTGGCAGATTGCAACGGTAACTTCGCTGCGCAGTGAAAACAGGCGACCGTTTTTACCTAGCCATTGCAGTAAAAACTTAGCCGTTTTATGGCAAAAATCCGTTGCAGAGCTGCTCGTCTGGGTCTATAAAATTAAGCACCCAAGCCGCTCGCGGCTCGCCATTTCTGCTCTCACGCGCCTTTCCTTCCAAGCCCTAATTCCAACCACGCTCAGCATCAAACAGCCAAACTCCGCTCCCAAATCTGTTCGTCCAGCCCCGGGGACTGCTATGGCTAAGTTCTCAGGCACTAGCTTGACCGAGGAAGACTTGAAGATCTGGGAGGAGGAAGGCCACATCGACACCGGCAGCTGGAGGCTGCCCGGGGAGGAGGAAACACCGGAACCGCTCGAGGACGAGTTCGTCATCTTCGAGCAGTTTGCACTGTTCGGGTTGAGGTCTCCCGAGAGAGACTTCGTGGAGGCCTTCTTGAACATTAGCGGGTTGGAGGTCGCAAACCTGAACCCCAACTCGATCCTCCAGATGGCTGTCTTCGCACACCTGTGCGAGGCTACCTGGGGGTTGATCTGTCGGTGGGGCTGTTCCTCCACTACTACACCGTCACGAGGAGCAGTTCCGCCGCTTCGGCGCTTGGGTGCTACTACCTCAAGCTCCGGGCCACCGCCGACGACGCGCCCTACCCTCGTCCACCACTGCTCGACTCGATGGGGCCGTGGTGAATGAGGTGGTTCTACACTAGAAGGAGCGGCGACAGCAAGCTCGTCTTCACCGGACAGGCTCCGGCGAAGGGAACCCCAATGCCTCGACCGGAGCTGTCCGACGAGGATTGGTACCTGACGCGGAAGATCGCTTGCCTCGTGGGTCTCGGGCTCACGGGTAGAGAGATCATCTGCGACTTCACAGCGAACAGGATCTGTTCGCTGCGGAGGAGATCCTACCCCTTCTACAAGATAGAAGGATGGGAAGACATCACCAGGGAGAGCACGGGTAAGTGCCTTTAAGACTCAACCTTCACTTGGTAATTTCATTCGAACAGGAACTAACGACTCCTTCTGTTCGGACAGTGCAACCGACCGACGCATGGGTGACCGAGCGGGTCAACTCCATGCTGAAGGCTGCCAAGAAGGACGGCGAGGTCACCGGTGAGGTGGCCTAGACATGTCCGCGCAACGTGCTCGTCTGCACATCCGAGATAAGTTACTTAGACCCCGTTTGTGTCGCTAGACTTGCATTGTTGTAGGATGCTAACATTCGCTTCCCAAACACGCAGGAGGACCAGCTGATCCTTGGAGGGATCGTGGAGGAGCTCTCTGAGACTGAGGAAGCGAGAAAGGCCAAGGCCAAGATGGCCGAGAAGCCCAAGGTGGCCGTGGCGCCGACGCGGAGCTCTCCGCGCCGCAGCGGCCGCCAACCGTCCCTGAAGCCCCTCAGGGCGAAGAAGCGCCCAGCAACAAGCGCGAAAGGGCCACCGAGGAAGAGCGCCCAAGTCCATCCTTCCTCGCCGAGCAAAGCGACGAAGAGGTACGGAACCTGTCCCTTTGACTGAAGCGCTTTACACAAGCTCATCCGGACCGTATGGAACGACTGCAACAGATCGCCGAGCAGAGGAGGCTCGAGGAGGAGGTAGCGCGTAAGGAAAAGCTTCTTGCGTTGCGCCAAAAGAGCGCTCAGCTCAGCAAGGAGCTGAGCCTGTCGCCGCAAGTGTCCGGAGACCAAGGTGAAGAAGCCAAGGAGCCCCCGAGCAAAAAGCGCAAGTTCCAAAAAGGAGCGAAGAAGAAGGTCACGTTCCCTGCGGCAGGTACGCAGTAGCAAGGCTGTTCCCTTCACATTCTACCAAACCGCGCAGAACGTAACTATTCCCTTTTTCATCAGCTGCCCAGGAAGAGGTCGTCGCGGACTACGTGTACGCGGCGGTCGAGCGATCCTTGCTGCCCGAGCACCTGCACGGTGCCTTGCGAGCAACGAGGCTGCTTGCCCTTAAAGACAAACTGGCAGCGTGGGCTGTGCTCCCATCCAGCTCCAGCGACCGAATCGACGCCTTGAAGGGCGCGATCAATAGGCTAGAAGCCCAAGAAGCATAGCACGGCGCCACGAAGGGCGGAGCCAAGGTGTTGGCTCTGCCGACTGCCCAAGGCGGGACTGAGCAGACGGCCCTGTCGGACACTTCGTCGCAGGGGGAGATCGTCCCTATGGCGACGGCAACCTCCGGCGAGCAGGGAGAAGTCCCTACCACCGGGGAGCAAGAAAAAGGTCACGGACAGGGGGCTCAAGTCACCCTGTCCGTTACCCTACCGGCGTCTGCAGTCAGAGAGGTGCCGGTCCTACCTGTAGGCGAACGGGCAGAAGAGTAAGAAGAAGGGCAGAAGCACGAGGGCGACACTCCTTCGCCCGTCGCAACTGCCCCAAAGCGGGCGTGCGCCCGCACGGAAGAGACGAAACGGAGAGATCGACGCGTAGGTCTCATCCCGAACAGACGAGGCTTCGTGACCCACGGCCTTGAAGATCGCCTGCTCCAGGGTCTGGAGCGCCGGCTTGGAGAGGTAAACTCCCAAACCAAAGCTTGTCTGCTCGAGCTACAGCTGCCCAAAGCGACTGACTTGGTCTTCTCTCATTCAGTTCATGAAGGGCACCATGGAGGACCTCGTGGAAGGTGTCACCGTTGAACGCAGCGCCGTTCTAGCGGCCTTCCAGGAGCAGCTTCGGATGAGAGGGCTCGAGGGGGAGCCTCCTGCACCAGCCAAAAGCCGGAGCCGGCTGAAGGCTAAGGTGAAAAAGCTAAAGGCCCAACTGATCGAAGAGAGGCAGGCTTCCGCGGCGCTCTAGGAGAAGCTCTCAACCCTGTGGGTATCACAGGAGGAAGCCGAGGAGATGCGCTGGCTGGCCGTGAAGGCGAGCACCGCGGAGAGAAGGGTCAAGGAGCTAGGCGAGCAGCTCAAGACCGCCGAGCAGCGAGCTAGTCAGAGCGAGGATCTGACCGAGCAGCTGCGCGCCAAGACCGAAGAGGTCGAGGCTCTCCGTCTGACGATGGGCAGGCCGCACTGCAAGGAGGAAACCGAACGTCTCCGAGCTGAGGCCAGAGAAGGGTTCAGAGCGCAAGGGGAAGTCCTGCGCCTCAAGATAGAGAACGAGGCACTGAAGGAGCAGCTTGCTTCGAGATAGAAGTAGGATTGTACCCCTTGTACCTGTAAATTTTGGTTATTGCAATAAAGACTTATCTTTTCCCTGCAAAAAAGAGCAGCAAAGAGACAAGAACGAATAGGAAACCAAGAGCAAGGCACAACAGCCCTAGAAAGTTTTAAGGAAAACTGGTAGAACGCTTAGCCTAACTCCCAGCCCCCGTTGTGCATCTGCTCGAAAACCTGAGTTTGCGAACTCGAACAGGTGCACAAGGAAAAGAGCGACACCCTAGCCCCCGGTACGGACGATGCTCGAAAACCTAAGATTGCGAATTCGAGCACGTGCGTAGAGAGATAGAGTGACACCCGTATCCTGATTGTCTCATTCCATGAACTGCTCGTTTAACGTAAGTTAGGCTATTCCGAATGTAACCGAACAAGGAAAGTGCCTCTGCCGTGGAGGGCTTACGAGAGCAGACTTTGCCAAGTGGTTGTGCCGTAAGTGGTAAGTGCCTCTGCTGCGGAGGGCTTACGAGAGCAGACTTAGCCGTGAGGCTGGATGCCTTGTTACGCAACCCTGCGTTTAGGAAATCGTTGATACTAGATACGGGTAGGGAAACCCTGAAGATCGCGGAGTCAAGAGTTCGCAAGACCGGGCGGCCATCAAGTGTTACCAGAAAGGAAGGGTAGTCTAAGAAGACAAGGAGTGAAAAGGGCCGCAGGGGGCCACCAAAATTCATTGTTTATTGGATTGAACTTTACATGGCAACCCGAAAGGCTTGGACGAACTAAGGCGCGAATTTTGACAAAAAGCGCAAAGCTAAACAAAAGACCTACACAAAGAACTTACGAAGCTGGTCGATGTTCCAAGTGCTGGTCAGCTCTCTCCCGTCCTCCATTGCCAGGCGAACAACCCCCGGGCGAGCAGTAGAAACGACCGTGAACGGGCCCTCCCAACGGTGAGTTAACTTGTTGTCATTGGACAGGTTCTGGACACGGCGCAGAACGAGGTCACCCACCTTAAAGCCCTTGGTCGGACTAATTTGGCAGCGCGCCGACGAAGAGCTTGCTGGTAGCGCGCCATTCTGACTTGTGCCCGTTCGCGTGTGCCTTCGAGGAGATCGAGGTCGAGCAAGCGCCCTTGCTCGTCGTCAACCAAGTTAACCGAGCTCGTGCGAGGCGAGCCGAGTACTACTTCGGTGGGCAAGATGGCTTCTGCACCGTAGACCAATTGGAAAGGAGTTTCCCTGGTTGCCCGGCTGGCTGTGGTGCGAACTGCCCAGAGGACGGAAGGGATCTCGTCGACCCAGGCTTTGTTGTGCTCGCTGAGGGCAGTGAACACGCGCCGTTTGATACCCTGGACAATTTGTCCGTTAGCTCGCTCGACTGCTCCATTGCTCTGTGGATGTGCCACAGAGGCGAAGCAGACCTTGGTTCCCAGCTGTTCGCAGTATTTTTGGAATAGCTCGCTTCTGAACTGGGGACCGTTATCGGTGATCAGCTTGTGGAGAATCCCGAAGCGCGTGATCACATTGCTCTTGAAGAAGCGTACAACTGTTTTGGCGTGAAGAGACAACACAGGCTCGGCCTCAATCCACTTTGTAAAAGTGTCAATGGCGACGAGCAAGTATGTGCAGCCCTTGTACCCCTTAGAGAACGGGCTGAGCAGATCCAGACCCCATGTGAAAAAAGGCCATGATGAGAGATCGTTTGGAGCTCTTGGGCGGGCTTATGGGTCTTCCGGGCGTGGAACTGACATGCCTTACACTTAGTTACCACATCTAGGGCATCCTGTAACGCAGTGGGACAGTAGTAGCCCATGCGAAACGCTTTGCCGACCAGAGTCATGAAGGAGGCGTGGTTGCCACAGGCACCCTCGTGTATGTCCCTAAGAAGGAACACACCCTCCTACTGAGAGATGCAGTTGGAGAAAACTCCCAGAGCACCTTGACGGTAAAGGATGCCGTCCACAAGCTTGTATGGACTAGCACGCCTTATAAGCCGGGAACGCTCGGCTTCGTCATCGGATAGGGTCCCATCTGCAAGGTATCGGATAAATGGCGTTGTCCAGTCCGCAGCCTACTCGATGACGGAGACTATTGCCTCGGCCGGAGACGTGATTGAGGGCTTGTAAAGGTGCTCGACGAGCACCCCTGCCGGAGCAGGTTCGCGTGAGGATCCATACTTGAACAGCTGGTCGGCCAAGAAGTTGTCCTACGTAGCACGAAGAGCACATCGAAAAATCGAAAGTGCCGCTCCAACTTCCTCACTTCAACCAGGTATCGCGCCATTGAGTCATCGCAACACTGATACTCCTTGTTTACCTGATTGATGACCACCGTGAATCTCCTTCACAATACCATTGGACGCCGAGCGACTTGCACGCCTAATCCCGCCAAGAGGGCTCAGACTCATGGCGCTGTTAGTCGCCGCAAAGTGTAGTTGGATAGAATACTGGAGTTGCTCTCCTTGAGGGGAGATGAGAACAAAACCAACCCCCGAGTGTCCAGTGCGCGAGCCATCAAAGAACATGGTCCAGGGGGGTTCGTCAGGTTGCTCGGGAGCTTCCTGAGACTTGGGCGGGCAGGTCCATTTAGCGACAAAGTCAGCCAGGACCTGGGATTTAATAACAGTTCGGGCAGCAAACAAAATATCAAACTCTGCAAGTTCCATTGCCCACTTAGCTATATGTCCGCCAGCTTCCTTTTTCCTTAGGATCTCACCTAGAGGGAACTTGGTCGGGACCAGTATTTGATGCGCCTGGAAATAATACCGAAGCTTCCTGGAGGTCATGAGCAAGGCATAGAGCAACTTCTGGACCTCAGTGTAACGCTCCTTTGATCCGTGAAGTACCTCGCTCACGTAATAGATTGGTCTTTGGACGCCTTCCCTTTCCACCGTCAAGACTGCGCTCACCGCTTGTGGCGTGCAGCCAAGATACAACAAAACTTGTTCGCCATATCGCGAGGTAGTCAAGACAGGTGGGTTGGACAGGTATTGTTTTAAATCTTAGAAGGATCTATTAACCTCTTCTGTCCACTCAAAGCCATTATGCTTGCGCAGGGCCTTAAAGAAGGGCAGCCCGCGTTCGCCTTGACGGGAAATAAATCTGCTTAGAGCAACCATCCGCCCTGTGAGGCTTTGAACTTCCTTAACGGTAGTCGGAGCCTTCATATTTTCAATAGCTTCGATTTTTTTAGGGTTAGCAGAAATTCCTTGCGAACGTATGACATAACCGAGCAACATTCCAGATCGAACACCAAAGGTACACTTCTCTGGATTTAATTTTATTCAATGCCTGGTGAGATTACGAAAAGTCTCGGCCAGGTCTTTTACATGATCTCGAGCATACTTGCTCTTTACAACTATGTCATCGACATAGACCTCTAGATTTCTTCCATGTTGCTCGGGAAAGTCTTTCCATTGCTACTGAACGTGGCACCAAAGATTGCGCAGACCGAAAGACATGGTCGTATAGCAGAAAGTGACGAAGGGGGTGATGAAGGCAGTCTTCTCTTCATCCTTGGGGGAGATGCTTATTTGGTGATAACCGGATTAAGCATCCAAAAAACTCAAGAGCTGAGCATCCGAAGTCGCGTCGACCAGCTGGTCTATGAGAGGCAGCGGGAAATTATCCTTGGGACAAGCAGCGTTCAAATCTGTGTGGTCGACACACATCCTCCACTTGCCGCCTTTCTTCTTTACAATGACAGGGTTGGCCAGCCACTCGGTGGGATCAACCTCGCAGATGAAGCTGCAGCGAGCAGCTTGCCATGCTGATATTTGATGATCCCCTGCTTGAAATCCTAAAAGCGTCAAAGCTTCGCTAATGTGCTTTTGTCCCGTTGACGGCAGCTTTGTGCTCGATAACCTCCCTTGGGACTCCGGGCATATCAGATGGTTCCCAGGCAAACACATCTGCATTAGCTCGGAGGAAGGCAATGAGCTCGCTTTCCTATTTGGGGTCCAGATTGGCCCCTAAGTGAACTGTCTTGGAAGAGTCATCAAGAGACAGCAGAACTTCCTTGGTCTCTCCCCCTGGCTGGACAGAAACCTTAGGGCGTGCAGACTTGGTCTGCGGTACTTCGGGACCACGCGGTGGAAGCTGGTCGACCAGGGCAAGGGACTGCTCGTCGCAATCTAGAGCAGCTTTGTAGTTGCCCTTGACCGTGATCGTGCCGCTAGGGCCCGGTATGTTCACGCAATGGTATGCATGGTGTGAGACGGCCATAAACTTGCCAAGAGATGGCCGGCCCAAGATCGCGTTGTAGACAGATGGAAAGTCGACCACGTCAAATGTGATCAACTCTGTCCGGAAGTTGCTCGGACTGCTGAAGGTGACTGGCAAAACAATCTGTCCGAGCGGCTAAACAGCTTCTCCCGGGACAATGCCGTAGAAGTTGTAAGGATCCTAGGCCGAGAGGGGGGGGGGTGAATCGGCCCTTTTCAAATTTTACTTCTCTCGATTCGCTTGATTTACTTAATCAAATTAAGAGCCCAAGCTATCGATTGACCTAGAGTCTAGTTATGAAATGATCACAATAATGCACAAGCGACTACTAGGAGGCTCGATGGCACTCACATGCAAGCGATCAAGACAATATGCGTAATTAAACAAGTAAGATGAGGAGACGCAAACCGAGGTGTTTATCAAGTTCGGTGCTCAACACATGAGCACCTACGTCTCGCTGAGGAAACTTCTCACAGAGAAGTCGGGACTCTCTCGCCCCTAGCCCTCAATCCACTCATGTAGCTCTTCACCAACACATGGTAGGCGAGCTCCAAGCCTTCACAGAGGCGAAGTTCTCTCAAGCGAGAGCACTCACACCCACCGCACCGACACACGGCACCGACCACCGACACACGGTGGGTTTCGCCTCAACACATGAGACACCCCCAACACATGGAGGATTTGGCTCGACACACGGAAACCGTGGCACCCCCGACACACGGAGATGGCCGCCGACACACGGCGGACTTGTGCCTCCAACGGATGGAGCGGATGTAGTCGTACGGTTGATGAAGCCCGTGGCGTGGCGACGATCTCTCCGGCGGCGAAGTCCCAAGAGCACAAGATCGAGATCGCCTCTCACCACTACCCTTCTCACTCTCCATGAAAACTAGGGCAACAACGCCATGGGAGATGGGGCAAACCTTGAAGATGATGGGAGGAGGTAGGGATCACCTTCTTCTTCTCCTTCCTCTCTTCTTCTCCCTCTCAATCTCTCAAGCACATGGAACCCTAGGTGGAGGTGGGTGCCATGGGAGGAGCTCTCATGGGTGGCTAAGGCAAGGGGTGGCTGCTAATGATGGCTCTCTCAATTTTACCCCGTACACTAAGCCCCTATTTATAGGCCCAAGGCGGAACCCTAGAAATGGACGGCTCAGATTAAATCGCGAGTTTCAGATCACTCGGTCGGACGCCGTCCGGTTCCCGTCGGACGCCGTCCGACAGTGGGTTTTGCCAAAATTTGTGCTTCGTCAGACGCTGTCCGGTGGTTTTCCGGATCGTTCGGCTGGGAGCGCTGCAGCAGGAATGTGGCGCCCGCCAGTGTTCGGTCTCGGTTTAGCCGCCATCGGACGCGTCCGTAAACTATCGGACGCGTCCGGCGAGGGTGGCCCGTCGTCGGACGCTTACTGACGCCGCTCAAGATCCTCGCGCTCAATTTCTTCTTCACCGGACGCCGTCCGTCCCCGATCGACGCCGTCCAAGCGGATCAGGCGTTGGGACTTAGCCAAATTTCGAGCTCACTCGTTGGGAACCCTCATTGCCGGACCCGTCCAAGACGCTTGGACGCCGTCCGACAGTGGGTGTGAATTTTGGACTTAGGTAGAATTTGGTTGGGCTCACCGGACGCCGTCCGATTGCGGACGGACGCCGTCCGGTGGGGCTGAAATTTTTCCCACTCGAGTTTTGGCTATACCAACTTTGCCCGACGTCACACCTAGGGTTGTTGGCCTATCTTGTCGACTTGTGGAATCGGCGGGAGGTTTAGCGCCTAAAGAAAAATATCGGCTTTGAACTTGGCGGCTACGAAAACCCCGACACCGTTGTACTCCCGAACTCTCTCGAACCACGACACTGCATCTCTAGAACCCGCTCGAACTCACTCGGATGGATCGAACTCGTGCTCATGGGACCTACAACCAGAGAGATGATCTTGCAGACATCAATGGGCCGGATGGGCCAGAAGCAGACACGCACACAAGGAAAATAGAAGAACTAGAAAATAAGATCCTTAGCCTTGATGCGATCCGTCGAGGCCCAGTTGGCATCAATTACCAAAACATTAAGCCCAAGGGAGGCTTGATCTTACAATCTCCCCCTTTTTGGTAATTGATGACAACACCTGCAAATCCAACATGACCAGGCAAACAAAATACAATCTACGTGCAATGGGTTAGTTCGTAAACATTTGCACGCCATTGAACACATACAAGATACTAGGCCAATTAATAGAGTGTAATGTATGTGAGACTAGAGCTCCCCCTAAATTAATGCATGCCACTTGAAAATTCATCACATTTCATGGAGCAAAGCATCTCCATCCAAATCTCTATCCTAGGAGCTCTAAACCTACCACTTGTAACCAAAATCAAATCAATTCTCCCCAAGCATTCAAAACATGTACATGGATTTGCTATTATTTCTCCCCTTGTCATCAATGACCGTAAAGTAGCAAAACAAGGAGTGAGAACTAATTAAGCGCTTTGGAAGTTATACTAGTGCAAACACGCCGATAAGTTCATCACACTCAAAATCTAGCCATCTCAAGGTCACGATGTCACAAGATCAATTAGAGCCAAATTGGTAGATGTGTAATTCAAGTTATTATGACCTAGAGCAGATATAAGATGAACAATAGCTAGAAGTATCAAGAGTTGCTCCAAAATTCAAAGGAGACACATGATGCACCATAGCACTAGAAGATGCACTCCAAGCTACACTATCTATCACCAAGCCTATTTGAGACTAAAACATTTTGGTTGAGCTCATTATTGAAAAGTTTCACATTTTTCATCTTGAATTTTCTCAAATTTACTATGTCTCAAACCATAGGCGACTCCACCCAAAGATGACACCAAGATGAGCGCCTCGGTCATCCAAAGCTCCCCTAAGTTCATGCCTAGTGCAATGGCAAGCTATCTCATCGAGGAGTCATTGGTGAGACATGCTTAATCATATTTTCGCACATTTTGCAAATATGGCTCAACATTTTCTCAAAATTGCTCAATTCAAATAAGTATAGACATGTGCAAAATGGAAGAACACAATCTAGACTTAGAAGCACATGATCAACCAAAGAGTTTAGAGCAATCAAATGAGACTAGAAGCTATAGCCCTCCTAACACACGCCATGGCTTTCAATTGCATGATATATTGAGTTAAGCACGAGTTGAGCTAGTAACAAGGTAAACACATGCTATAACTATCAATTTCATGTGATGAACATATAGGCAATGAACAACATCCAGTATAACAAGCAAAGCACCTAAATGCTCAAACTAGCTTAAAAGATTTGCAATGAATGACATAGCCACGCGATCAACTCAGGCAATGTTTGACTTATCTAAGATGTTTAACTCATTTCTCAATTTGCAGAATCGTGCCTCATCGAGTGGCTTGGTGAATATGTCGGCAAGCTGGTCCTCTTTCCGCACGTGCTCAAGCACAATGTCGCCCTTTGTCACATGATCCCGAAGGAAATGATGACGGACATCAATGTGCTTGGTCCGTGAGTGTTGGACCGGGTTGCACGCTATCTTCACCGCGCTCTCGTTGTCGCATAGAAGAGGCACATGGTCAAGTTTAAGCCCAAAGTCAAACAAAGGATCGTGTCAAGTAAAGCAATCTGTGCACAACAACTCCCCGCCGCTATATACTCGGCCTCGTAGATAGCGCCACGGAGTCTCGTTTCTTTGACGCCCATGACACAAGACACCTACCAGAAAGTGACACGCCCGGAAGTGCTTTTATGATCGATCTTGCACCCGCATAATCTGAGTCGAGAATAGCCTAGGAGCTCAAATCGCAAGACCTTCGGGAACCAAAGACCTATGCTAGGTGTGTGTTTCAGATATCAAGAATTCGCTTCACGCGATCATATGCATTTCTCTAGGGAGGCTTGAAATCTAGCACACATACACACACTAAACATGATGTCCGCCTAGATGCGTCAAGTATAACAAAGCACCAATAATGGAACGATAAAGCTTTTGGTCGACATGTTTACCTTCTTGATTGAGGTCGAGGTGGCGATTCGTCCCCATTGGTGTCCGGATTGGCTTGCGGTCATCCATGTTGAAGCGCTTGAGCGGTCGTGGATGTACTTCTCTTGGCACATGAAAGTCCGGTCTTGAGTTGCTTGATTTGAAATCCCGTGAAGAAGTTCAATTCTCCCATCATCGACATCTCGAACTCTTTGCTCATCATGTCATTGAACTCTTTGACCAAGGACTCATTTGAGCTACCAAGATGATATCATCTACGAGACTGCACAGAGCAGATCTCCATCCACCACCTTAGTGAATAGAGTCGTGTCGACCCTTCCGACCGTGAATCCCTTGCCGATCGAAAGTCCCTTAGCCTCTCGTACCATGCCACAGGAGCTTGCTTGAGACCATATAAAGCCTTTGACGGTTTGAACACATGGTCGTGGTACCGAGGATCTTCAAACCCGGAGGCTGCTCCACATACACTAGCTCTCCAATGTACCCGTTGAGGAAGGCACTCTTCACATCCATTTGCTTGAGGATGATGTTGTGACATGTAGAGAATGCAACAAGCAACTGATAGCCTCCAGACGAGTCACAGGAGCATAGGTGTCACCACACCAACTCCCTCAATCTGTGAAACCACAGGCGACTAATCTAGCCTTGTTGCGCACCACCACTCCAAGTTCATCTTGCTTATTCTTGAAAACCCACTTGGTGCCAATCACGTTGTAATCGCTTGGTCTTTCCACTAAGATCCAGACTTTGTTCCTCTCAAAGTTGTTCGGCTCCTCGTGCATAGCATTGATCGGTCCAGGTCACTAAGAGCCTCTTCCACTTTCTTTGGCTCAAGCTCGTACACAAACGCCGTGTGCTCACGTAAGCTTGCCAAAGCACCGACCTCACCGACGCTTAGCTGTCCTTGACCTTGTTTGCACACCTTGAGTCAATTCCCCATTCACTTGATCACCGGATGATCACGAGCTATGGTGTGATGGGTCTTGATCAACCGAGGTGGTAGCTCGGTGACTCAGATCCGCTCACAAGTCAGATGTCGCCTCGAACGGCTCCACACTTGAGCTGTTTTGAGGCAATGCTCCCCGAGTCCTGCATTGGTTCGGGGTGAGAGGTGATGGAACCACCTCGGTATCCTCTCAACCCCATCGCCTCACATCACCAGCAGCATCTCCTCCATCGCTCTTGCCAACCGCCACCGCCCACATCATCCAAGTTCTCATGCTCTCCTTGGCTCCCATTGGATTAAATCGAACTTCACATCGCAGTCTCCTCAATCGACCCCGCTCTCGTTGTACACCACGAAGGAAGACCTCTGGCCGAGTACCCCAAGAAAACTCCGTGTCCACTCGCTCTCGAACTTGCCCAAGTGCTCCGCTTCTTCTTGATGTAGACCTTGCACCAAAAACCACAAGTAGGAGACATTGGGTCGTCTTCCCACTAGCAGCTCGAAGACGCCTTCTTCAGAGCTTGTGAAGGTACTGACTGTTGATGCAAAGGATGTCAGGTTGTGTTGCTACTTGACCTGAATGTATGTGAAGTCTTGTACTCATCCAACATTGTCCTCGCCATCTCGATGGCGCCCTGTTCTTCCTCTCAACCACCCCATTTTCTTTGAGGGGTGTAGGTAGTCGAGAACCGTGATCAATCCCTAACTCATCACAGAAGATCTCAATCAAGTGTTAGTGAACTCCGCCCCATTGTCACTTCTCACCTTCTTGAGGGTACAATCAAAAGCATTTTGGGCTTTTTTACAAACTTTTTGAAAACATCTCCGGTTGGAGTTTTATCAGGTAGAAAGAAGACCCAGGTGTATCGGGAGAAGTCATCAACAATGACCAAGCAATAGAGATTTCCCCCGATACTCACATAGGTAGTTGGCCCAAAAAGATCCATGTGTAAAAGCTCAAGAGGTCGAGATGTAGACATGACATTCTTAGCGGGATGTGAACTTGCCACTTGCTTGCCTACCGAGCCTTTGCATAGCTTGTCTTTCTCGAATGTCACATCTTGCACACCAAGAATCAACTCGTTTTTGAAAAGTTTCTTCAAATTTGCCATGCCGACATGCCCAAGACGTCTATGCCAAAGCCAACCAAGGGAGACTTTGGCGACAAGACAAGTCGAGACGGATGCGGCAGGCTCATTAAAGTTCACAAGAAACAAGTTTTCAAAACGAAAGCCTTTGAACACAAGTTTTTCATTTTTGTTCAAAACCAACAAACCCTCGGTGAGAAATTGTAATGGAACCCCAAATCACATATTTGGGCAACAGAGAGGAGGTTATAGCTCAAAGTTTTCACAAGTAGCACATTATCAATTGAAAGATCTGAAGAAATTGCTACCTTCCCAGCTCCAAGAACCTTGCTCTTGCTTCCATCTCCAAAAGTGACCTTGGGGAATCTTGCCTTCCTCCCTAATGAGGTGAACAATAGGGGTTGCGGTCATGTGTTGGGTGCAACCATCATCAATGATCCAATGGCACCCTCCACTCCAGTAGTTCACTGTCATAAGAGAAGATCACTTATGTGACTCGAGTGGACCCACACAGAGGTCCCCGAGGGTTAGCCTTCAAACCGAAGCAACACGAGCAAAGCGATCAATCAATGACTTAGGCACCCAAACATGTGCCTTGTGCTCATTCTCAAACTTGAGCCCAACAAATCTAGCAGTCATCCTACCACGATCATTTTTCTTGAGCAAGTATTGATCATACAACTCGATATGTGCTCTAGGGAATCTTGGTTGTGTGTGAATGGGAGTGTTGCGGTTTTGGTGCCTAGGTGGATGTGTCCTACCAATGTTGTGCCTAGGAGGTCCATTCGAGAAATTTCGCCTAGGTGATTGCCAAGTGTTGTGATACCTAGGGCCTTGCCAGCTTGTTATAGGATCTAGGACCATATTGCCAAGCACTATTGTTTCTTTCTTTGCCATGTGGAGTTATAGTGCCTAGGAGGTCCTTGCCAAGTGTCGTGCCCATTGTTCATCCTAGAAACATTGTTGCTAGTGTGCAAGTTGTTACCATGCCTCTTCTTGGGAGGAGCCTGATAGTACCCTTGCCTATGGGTAGATGCTCGAGGAACACTTGATTTCTTCCTCCCCTTTGGCTTCTCAGGGGTAAAACCCAAGCCACCCTTTTGGGAAGGTTTTCTTTGTTCCTTGAGCATCTTATCCAAGGCTAGGCTACCCTCATAGCACTTCCCAAGCCCCTTATCAAATTTCTCAAGTTTAGACTTCAACTCAGCATTTTCAATAGCGAGCTCCCTAGCAGCTAGTGCAAATTTACAATTATCAGGTGTACACACTAGTGCATTGCTAGAGGAACTGCTAGAGGTGGAAACTAATCCAGTGCAATTATGGGCAACCTCAGGGCAAGCAAGAGTCAAATCAATAACAGGTGCAATAGCAACAGAAGTAACAGGCATGGCACAAGCAACATCCAAAGCATCAACAGGTGTATCAACTAGTTGAGCAAGAGGCAAAGCAACCAATTCATCATTTTTAGCCATAAGTGTCTCATGGTTCTCCCTAAGTGTATGATAAGTAGTCATGAGATCATCTAAGGATTCATTCAAAGCATCGCGTTCTTGTTCTAGCACATTGCACTTAGATGACAGATTTTTGTTAGAACCTAGCAAAGTAACATGCTCGATTCTAAGCTATCACATCTAGAGACAAGGTTTTTGCACTTAGTTTGCAAAGCAATCAAAGTTTTACCAAGCTCTAGGTTCTTTAGTGTCTCATGCTTATAGCGCTCACAAGCTTCCCTAAGACAATCCCGCATGCCTTCAACATCTTCCTCGAGTCGGACCAGTCGCTCACCTCGCCACTAGGTCGAGCCATCGGGCACTTGGAAGTGCCAGCGAGTCGGTGAAGCCTTTGCCGATGTAGAGGAAGTAGTGGAAGAAGCCCCATCGTCATCGAATACCATTCTCGAGCCTCGATGACGGCCGTGAGACATCTTGGAGCAGAGATCGGAGGAGGTGGCATGACTCGGCTATCGCCATGGTGGCCAACTCTTGATCGGTGATTCCTCATCTCCGTAAGCGGGCGTGTCATTGAGCCTGCCATCGGTCACCCATTCTCCCACAAAGGCTAGCTTCTTGCCTTGTGAGGCGACCCTTGAATCCAGACTTACGGGAGTCTTCTTCTTGTTGTCATTGTGCCTCCGCCTCGCCATCACCCTTGTCCTTTCCTTTGTCCTTGTACTTGGTGTTTCCTTCCGAGGACACATTGAGCGATGTGCCCTTCTCCCCGACACTCATAGCATCGGTATGACGCATGAGTGTTTGGCTCATCCTCTTCTTGCCTCCATAGCCGTTTACGCTCATGAATTGGCCACTTGCTTCATGAACAGGCAAGTGTTGGAAGCCCTCCTCAAGCTCGCTCCAACTCATCTCACCACTGCCCTCAGATTGACTTGACTTGAGACCACTCTGTCTAGATCCACGGCCTTGAGAGCAATCACTTGATTCTTTTGGG
Source organism: Raddia guianensis (assembly GCA_036346415.1). Lineage (NCBI taxonomy): Eukaryota > Viridiplantae > Streptophyta > Magnoliopsida > Poales > Poaceae > Raddia > Raddia guianensis. Next base: position 22,208,394 of record CM070539.1, on the reverse strand, counting down.
GGGGAATCCTCACGATCATTAAGGAGCATCATCTCATGGCGGTGATCTTCTTGAGCAAAAGCTGTGGGAGCGGTTCTCCACATCACCCTTGTTGGTGAGATAGGTGATGATGTCCCGATAGTCCTTCTTGGGGAGGATCCATGACATTTTCCCGCACACTTCATCATTGGCAACAAGTGGACCGAGCCCTTAAGCTCGTTAAGGATGGGGTTAAGCCGAGTAAACATAGCATTGACATTTTCATTTGGAAGCATTCTGAACTGATCAAAACGCTCCTTGACAACCACTAGTCTACCCTCCTTAACAGCTGAGGTGCCCTCGTGAATCTCAATGAGTGTGATCCATATCTCGTGTGCACTAGTGAGATTGCTAACTCTATCAAAGACCTCCATGCTCAAACCACAAAGCAGGCGTTCATGGCCTTAGCATCGGTCTCTAGGAGTTTGTTTTGAGCGGTGTGGCAGGTATATTGTTAGTGAGTGTGACACCATGAGGAGACTCCACAACTCTCCAAACATCCATTCCCATTGCCTGGAGAAATACTTTCATTCGCAACTTCCAAAAGCTGAAATTAGTGCCACTAAACAGAGGAATCCTATTGGCGGCTACACTACCCCCGTCGGCCATCTCTATGCGGTTAAGCAACTAGAGACCCGTGCTCTGATACCACTTGTAAGGATCCTAGGCGAGAGGGGGTGAATCGCCCTTTTCAAATTTTACTTCTCTCGATTAAGCTTGATTTACTTAATCAAATTAAGAGCCCAAGCTATCGATTGACCTAGAGTCTAGTTGCGGAAATGATCACAATAATGCTGGCGACTACTAGGAGGCTCGATGGCACTCACATGCAAGCGATCAAGACAATATCGTAATTAAACAAGTAAGATGAGGAGACGCAAACCGAGGTGTTTATCAAGTTCGGTGCTCAACACATGAGCACCCTCGTCTCGCTGAGGAAACTTCTCACACAGAGAAGTCGGGACTCTCTCGTCCCTAGCCCTCAATCCACTCGCGGTAGCTCTTCACCAACACATGGTAGGCGTAGCTCCAAGCCTTCACACAGAGGCAAGTTCTCTCTGGCGAGAGCACTCACACCCACCGCACCGACACACGGCACCGACCACCGACACACGGTGGGTTTCGTCTCAACACATGAGACACCCCAACACATGGAGGATTTGGCTCCGACACACGGAAACCGTGGCACCCCGACACACGGAGATGGCCGCGACACACGGCGGACTTGTGCCTCAACGGATGGGCGGATGTAGTCGACGGTTGATGAAGCCCGTGGCGTGGCGGCGATCTCTCGTGGCGAAGTCCCAAGAGCACAAGATCGAGATCGTCTCTCACCACTACCCTTCTCACTCTCCATGAAAACTAGGGCAACAACGCCATGGGAGATGGGGCAAACCTTGAAGATGATGGGAGGAGGTAGGGATCACCTTCTTCTTCTCCTTCCTCTCTTCTTCTCCTCTCAATCTCTCAAGCACATGGAACCCTAGGTGGAGGTGGGTGCCATGGGAGGAGCTCTCATGGGTGGCTAAGGCAAGGGGTGGTGCTAATGATGGCTCTCTCAATTTTACCCGTACACTAAGCCCCTATTTATAGGCCCAAGGCGGAACCCTAGAAATGGGCGGCTCAGATTACATCGCGAGTTTCAGATCACTTTCGGTCGGACGCCGTCCGGTTCCGCTTGGACGCCGTCCGCGATGGGTTTTGCCAAAATTTGTGCCGTCGACGCTGTCCGGTGGTTTTCGGATCGTCCGGCGGAGTATTGCCAGCAGCGTGAACGAGGCGCCCGCCAGTGTTCGGTCTGGTTTAGCCGTCATCAGACGCGTCCGTAAACTCTCAGACGCGTCCGGCAGTGAGGGTGGCCCGTCGTCGGACGCTTACGATTCGTTCGAAGATCCTCGCGCCAAATTTCTTCTTCACGGACGCCGTCCGTCGATCGACGCCGTCCGGCGTGGGGCTATGCGTTGGGACTTAGCCAAATTTCGAGCTCACTCGTTGGGAACCCTCATTGTCGGACCCGTCTCAAGACGATTAGACGCCGTCCGACGGTGGGTGTGAATTTTGGACTTAGGTAGAATTTGGCTTGGGCTCACCGGACGCCGTCCGATTGCGGCCGGACGCCGTCCGTGGGGCTGAAATTTTTCCCACTCGAGTTTTAGCTATACCAACTTTGCCCGACGTCACACCTAGGGTTGTTGGCCTATCTTGTCGACTTGTGGAATCGGCGGAGGTTTAGCGCCTAAAGAAAAATATCGGCTTTGAACTTGGCGGCTCTGAAAACCACGGATATTGTACTCCCGAACTCTCTCGAACCCTGGACACTGCATCTCTAGAACCGCTCGAACTCACTCGGATGGTGGAACTTGTGCTCGATGGGACCTACAACCAGAGAGATGATCTTGCAGACATCAATGGGCGGATGGGCGAAGCGATGACACTGCACACAAGGAAAATAGAAGAACTAGAAAATAAGATCCTTAGCCTTGATGCGGTCCGTCGAGGCCCAGTTGGCATCAATTACCAAAACATTAAGCCCAAGGGAGGCTTGATCTTACAATCTTCCCCTTTTTGGTAATTGATGACAACACTTGCAAATCCAACATGACCAGGCAAACAAAATACAATCTCTGGTGCAATGGGTTAGTTCAGAAACACTGCACGCCATTGAACACATACAAGATACTAGGCCAATTAATAGAGTGTAATGTATGTGAGACTAGAGCTCCCCCTAAATTAATGCATGCCACTTGAAAATTCATCACATTTCATGGAGCAAAGCATCTCCATCCAAATCTCTATCCTAGGAGCTCTAAACCTACCACTTGTAACCAAAATCAAATCAATTCTCCCCAAGCATTCAAAACATGTACATGGATTTGCTATTATTTCTCCCCTTTGTCATCAATGACGAGAAAGTAGCAAAACAAGGGAGTGAGAACTAATTAAAGCGCTTTGGAAGTTATACTAGTGCAAACACGCCGATAAGTTCATCACACTCAAAATCTAGCCATCTCAAGGTCACGATGTCACAAGATCAATTAGAGCCAAATTGGTAGATGTGTAATTCAAGTTATTATGACCTAGAGCAGATATAAGATGAACAATAGCTAGAAGTATCAAGAGTTGCTCCAAAATTCAAAGGAGACACATGATGCACCATAGCACTAGAAGATGCACTCCAAGCTACACTATCTATCACCAAGCCTATTTGAGACTAAAACATTTTGGTTGAGCTCATTATTGAAAAGTTTCACATTTTTCATCTTGAATTTTCTCAAATTTACTATGTCTCAAACCATAGGCGACTCCACCCTGACATGACATGAAGATGAGCGTCTCGGTCATCCAAAGCTCCCCTAAGTTCATGCCTAGTGCAATGGCAAGCTATCTCATCGAGAGTCATTGGTGAGACATGCTTAATCATATTTTCGCACATTTTGCAAATATGGCTCAACATTTTCTCAAAATTGCTCAATTCAAATAAGTATAGACATGTGCAAAATGGAAGAATACAATCTAGACTTAGAAGCACATGATCAACCAAAGAGTTTAGAGCAATCAAATGAGACTAGAAGCTATAGCCCTCCTAACACACGCTCATGGCTTTCAATTGCATGATATATTGAGTTAAGCACAGGTTGAGCTAGTAACAAGGTAAACACATGCTATAACTATCAATTTCATGTGATGAACATATAGGCAATGAACAACATCCAGTATAACAAGCAAAGCACCTAAATGCTCAAACTAGCTTAAAAGATTTGCAATGAATGACATAGCCACGCGATCAACTCAGGCAATGTTTGACTTATCTAAGATGTTTAACTCATTTCTCAATTTGCGAATCGTGCCTCATCGAGTGGCTTGGTGAATATGTCGGCAAGTTGGTCCTCTGTCAAGACGTGCTCAAGCACAATGTCGCCCTTTGTCACATGATCCCGAAGGAAATGATGGCGGACATCAATGTGCTTGGTCCGTGAGTGTTGGACCGGGTTGCACGCTATCTTCACCGCTCTCGTTGTCGCATAGAAGAGGCACATGGTCAAGTTTAAGCCCAAAGTCAAGCGGTGGTATGTCAAGTAAAACAAGCATGCACAACAACTCCCTGCGCTATATACTCAAATTTCGCCGTAGATAGCGCCACGGAGTTCTGTTTCTTTAGCGCCCATGACACAAGACACCTACCAGAAAGTGACACGCCCGGAAGTGCTTTTGCGATCGATCTTGCACGGCATAATCTGAATCGAGAATAGCCTAGGAGCTCAAATCGCGCACCCTTTGGGAACCAAAGACCTATGCTAGGTGTGTGTTTGAGATATCGAAGAATTCGTTTCACAGCGATCATATGCATTTCTCTAGGGAGGCTTGAAATCTAGCACACATACACACACTAAACATGATGTCGGCCTAGATGCGATCAAGTATAACAAAGCACCAATAATGGAGCGATAAAGCTTTTGGTCGACATGTTTACCTTCTTGATTGAGGTCGAGGTGGCGATTCGTCCCCATTGGTGTCCGGATTGGCTTGCGGTCATCCATGTTGAAGCGCTTGAGCGGTCGTGGATGTACTTCTCTTGGCACATGAAAGTCCGGTCTTGAGTTGCTTGATTTGAAATCCCGGAAGAAGTTCAATTCTCCCATCATCGACATCTCGAACTCTTTGCTCATCATGTCATTGAACTCTTTGACCAAGGACTCATTTGAGCTACGAAGATGATATCATCTCGAGACACAGCACAGAGCAGATCTCCATCCACCACCTTAGTGAATAGAGTCGTGTCGACCCTTGGACCGTGAATCCCTTGCCGATCGAAAGTCCCTTAGCCTCTCGTACCATGCCACAGGAGCTTGCTTGAGACCATATAAAGCCTTTGACAGTTTGAACACATGGTCGAGTCTCGAGGATCTTCAAACCCTGAGGCTGCTCCACATACACTAGCTCTCCAATGTACCCGTTGAGGAAGGCACTCTTCACATCCATTTGCTTGAGGATGATGTTGTGACATGTAGAGAATGCAACAAGCAATCGATAGCCTCCAGACGAGCCACAGGAGCATAGGTGTCACCAGTCAACTCCCTCAATGTGGTGAAACCACAGGCGACCAATCTAGCCTTGTTGCGCACCACCACTCCAAGTTCATCTTGCTTATTCTTGAAAACCCACTTGGTGCCAATCACGTTGCAATCGCTTGGTCTTTCCACTAAGATCGGACTTTGTTCCTCTCAAAGTTGTTCGGCTCCTCGTGCATAGCATTGATCGGTCCAGGTCACTAAGAGCCTCTTCCACTTTCTTTGGCTCAAGCTCGACACAAGCGCCGTGTGCTCACGTAAGCTTGCCAAAGCACCGACCACCTTGGCTTAGCTGTCCTTGACCTTGTTTGCACACCTTGAGTCAATTCCCCATTCACTTGATCATTTGGATGATCACGAGCTATGGTGTGATGGGTCTTGATCAAGCTGAGGTGGTAGCTCGGTGACTCGTGATCCGCTCACAAGTCATGTCCGCCTCTGAACGGCTCCACACTTGAGCTGTTTTGAGGCAATGCTCCCCCTGAGTCTGGTATTGGTTCAGGGGTGAGAGGTGATGGAACCACCTCGGTATCCCTCTGAACCTCTACTGGCCTCACATCACCAGCAGGCATCTCCTCCACTGCTCTTGCCAACTGCTCACCGCCCACATCATCCAAGTTCTCATGCTCTCCTTGGCTCCCATTGGATTCGTCGAACTTCACATCGCAGTCTCCTCAATCGACCGGCGCTCTCGTTGTACACCACTGAAGGAAGACCCTCGGTGAGTACCCCAAGAAAACTCCGTGTCCACTCGCTGGAACTTGCCCAAGTGCTCCGCTTCTTCTTGATGTAGACCTTGCACCAAAAACCACAAGTAGGAGACATTGGGTCGTCTTCCCACTAGCATCAGAAGGCGTCTTCTTGAGGAGCTTGTGAAGGTCTGACTGTTGATGCAAAGGACAGTCAGTGTTGATCGCTTCATTTTGAGCAGATGTGAAGTCTTGTACTCATCCAACATTGTCCTCGCCATCTCGATGAGCGCCCTGTTCTTCCTCTCAACCACCCCATTTCTTTGAGGGGTGTAGGTAGCTGAGAACTGGTGATCAATCCCTAACTCATCACAGAAGATCTCAACTGAAGTGTTAGTGAACTCCGTCCCATTGTCACTTCTCACCTTCTTGAGGGTACAATCAAAAGCATTTTGGGCTTTCTTTACAAACTTTTTGAAAACATCTCCAGTTGGAGTTTTATCAGGTAGAAAGAAGACCCAGGTGTATCGGGAGAAGTCATCAACAATGACCAAGCAATAGAGATTTCCCCCGATACTCACATAGGTAGTTGGCCCAAAAAGATCCATGTGTAAAAGCTCAAGAGGTCGAGATGTAGACATGACATTCTTGGCAGGATGTGAACTTGCCACTTGCTTGCCGGCCTGACAGGCACTGCATAGCTTGTCTTTCTCGAATGTCACATCTTGCACACCAAGAATCAACTCGTTTTTGAAAAGTTTCTTCAAATTTGCCATGCCGACATGCCCAAGACGTCTATGCCAAAGCCAACCAAGGGAGACTTTGGCGACAAGACAAGTCGAGACGGATGCGGCAGGCTCATTAAAGTTCACAAGAAACAAGTTTTCAAAACGAAAGCCTTTGAACACAAGTTTTTCATTTTTGTTCAAAACCAACAAACCCTCAGGTGAGAAATTGCAATGGAACCCCAAATCACATATTTGGGCAACAGAGAGGAGGTTATAGCTCAAAGTTTTCACAAGTAGCACATTATCAATTGAAAGATCTGAAGAAATTGCTACCTTCCCAGCTCCAAGAACCTTGCTCTTGCTTCCATCTCCAAAAGTGACCTTGGGGGGAATCTTGCCTTCCTCCCCTAATGAGGTGAACAACCAGGGGTTGCCGGTCATGTGTTGGGTGCAACCACTTTATCAATGATCAATGGCACCCTCCACTCCGGTAGTTCACTGTCATAAGAGAAGATCACTTATGTGACTCAGGGACCCACACAGAGGTCCCAGGGTTAACCTTCAAACCGAAGCAACACGAGCAAAGCGATCAATCAATGACTTAGGCACCCAAACATGTGCCTTGTGCTCATTCTCAAACTTGAGCCCAACAAATCTAGCAGATCATCCTACCACGATCATTTTTCTTGAGCAAGTATTGATCATACAACTCGATATGTGCTCTAGGGAATCTTGGTTGTGTGTGAATGGGAGTGTTGCGGTTTTGGTGCCTAGGTGGATGTGTCCTACCAATGTTGTGCCTAGGAGGTCCATTCGAGAAATTTCGCCTAGGTGATTGCCAAGTGTTGTGATACCTAGGGCCTTGCCGGTTGTTATAGGATCTAGGACCATATTGCCAAGCACTATTGTTTCTTTCTTTGCCATGTGGAGTTATAGTGCCTAGGAGGTCCTTGCCAAGTGCCGTGCCCATTGTTCATCCTAGAAACATTGTTGCTAGTGTGCAAGTTGTTACCATGCCTCTTCTTGGGAGGAGCTCGATAGTACCCTTGCCTATGGGTAGATGCTCGAGAACACTTGATTTCTTCCTCCCTTTGGCTTCTCGGGGTAAAACCCAAGCCACCCTTTTGGGAAGGTTTTCTTTGTTCCTTGAGCATCTTAGTCAGCGTAAAGTGACGGGGTGATGAAGGCCTTTTTCATCCTTGGGGAGATGCTTATTTGGTGATAACCGGATTAAGCATCCAAAAACTGAGGCATCCGAAGTCGCACACTACCGGTCTATGAGAGGCGCTGAAATTATCCTGGGACAAGCAATGGCTCAAATCAGGTGGTTCATACACATCCTCCACTTGCCGCCTTTCTTTTCTTACAATGACAGGGTTGCCCACCAAAGTGGATCAACTCGCATAGAAGCAGCAATGATATATTTGATGATCCCCCGCTGAAATCCTAAAAGGCCAAAGCTTCGCTAATGTGCTTTTGTCCCTGGATTTGCCGCCTTGTGCTCGATAATCCTCTTGGGACTTGCATATCGATGGTTCCGTGCAAACACATCCGCATTAGCTCTGGAGAAGGCAATGAGCTCGCTCCTATTTGGGGTCCAGATATTCTTTAAGTGAATCTGCCTGGAAGAGTCATCAAGAGACAAGAATTTCCTTGGTCTCTCCCTCGGCCGATAAACCTTAGGGCGTGCGATTGGTTCAAGGTACTGACCACGCCGGCGGAAGTCGGGTCGATCAGTGGCAAGGGATCAAGCCGCTTCCACCCAGCAGCCTTTGTAGTTGCCCTTGACTGATCGTGCCGTTAGGGCCCGTGAGATGTTCACGAATGGTATGTATGTAGACGCCATAAACTTGCAAGAGATGGCGCCCAAGATCGCGCAGATGATGGAAAGTCGATTACGCCAAATGTGATCAACTCGTCGGTTGTTTCGGATCACGACCGTGATGCAAAACAATCAACTGAAGGGCAACAGCCTTGGACAATGCCGAGAAGTTGTAAGGATCCTAGGCCGAGAGGGGGGTGAATCGCCCTTTCAAATTTTACTTCGATTCGCTTGATTTACTTAATCAAATTGAGCCCAAGTTATCGATTGACCTAGAGTCTATGGAAATGATCACAATAATGCACAAGATTACTACTAGAGGCTCGATGGCACCACTATGCAAGCTATCAAGACAATATGAATTAAACAAGTAAGATGAGGAGACGAAACCAGGTGTTTATCAGTTCGGTGCTCAACACATGAGCACCTACGCCTGCTGAGAAACTTCACACAGAGAAGTCGGGACTCTCTCGTCCCTAGCCCTCAATCCACTCGCTGTAGCTCTTCACCAACACATGGTAGGCGTAGCTCCAAGCCTCACATTGTGAGGCGAAGTTCTCTCACGCCAGAGCACACCCACCGCACCGACACACACTGCACCGACCTGTTCCGACACACGCGGGTTTCGCCTCAACATGAGACACCCCCAAACATGGAGGATTTGGTCTGACACACGGAAACTGCGGGTACCCGGTTTACGGAGATGGACGCGAACACCGGACTTGTGCCTCCAACCTATGGAGCGTGATAGTCGACAGGTTGATGAAGCCGCGGGCGGGCGACGCACGATCTCTCCCATGCGGCGGTCCCAAGAGCACAAGATCGAGATCGCTCACCACTACCCCTTCTCACTCCATGAAAACTAGGGCAACAACGCCATGGGAGATGGGGCAAACCTTGAAGATGATGGGAGGAGGGATCACCTTCTTCTTCTCCTTCCTCTTCTTCTCCTCTCAATCTCTCAAGCACATGGAACCCTAGGTGAGGGTGCCATGGAGGAGCTCTCATGGTGGCTAAGGCAAGGGGGTGGTGCAACGATGGCTCTCAATTTAATTCCTCGCACACTAAGCCCCTATTTATAGGCCCTCCATGGAACCCTAGAAATGGACGGCCGATTAAATCGCAGTTTCAGATCACTTTACGGACGCCGCTCAGCTTCTGCTTCTGGCCGTCCGACAAGGTTTTGTTGTAATTTAGTTTACGACGTCCGTGGTTTTCCGGATGCGTCTGGCTGGGGATACGCTGCGGAACAGTGGCGCCTGCCAGTGTTCGGTTCGGTTTAGCCATCGACGTTCTGAAACTATCGGACGCGTCTGACAGAGAGGGTGGCCTGCCGTCGACGCTACTGACACTGCTCAAGATCCTCGCCAACTTTCTTCACCGGACGCTCGTCTCGTCCCGACGGACGCCACCGGGGATCAGGCGCTTGGGACTTAGCCAAATTTCGAGCCCACTGGGAACTCACGTCGGACCGTCCGCTTGACGCCGTCACAGCCGGGGTGAATTTTGGACTTAGGTAGAATTTGGTTGGGCTCACCGGACGCCGTCTGACATTGCACGACGCCGTCTGGGCTGAAATTTTTCCCACTGAAGTTTTGGCTATACCAACTTTGCTCCGACGCCACACCTAGGGTTGTTGGCCTATCTTGTCGATTTGTGGGAATCAAGGAGGTTTCGCCACTAAAGAAAAATATCTGCTTTGAACTTGGCGGCACGAAACCTCGATACAGATTCTCGAACTCCTCAACCCTCGACACCGCATCTCTAGAACCCGCCAACTCACTCAGATGGATCGAACTCGCTCAGCTGGGACCCATAAACCGAGAGATGATCTTGCAGAATCAATGGGCCGGATGGGCCGTAAGCGCATATTTACACAAGGAAAATAGAAGAACTAGAAAATAAGATCCTTAGCCTTGATGCGATCCGTCGAGGTCAGCTGGCATCAATTACCAAAACATTAAGCCTGGGAGGCTTGATCTACAATCTCCCTTTTGGTAATTGATGACAACACCGCAAATCCAACATGACCAGCAAACAAAATACAATCTCGTGCAATGGGTTAGTTCAAACATGCAGACGCCATTGAACACATACAAGATACTAGGCCAATTAATAGAGTGTAATGTATGTGAGACTAGAGCTCCCCTAAATTAATGCATGCCACTTGAAAATTCATCACATTTCATGGAGCAAAGCATCTCCATCCAAATCTCTATCCTAGGAGCTCTAAACCTACCACTTGTAACCAAAATCAAATCAATTCTCCCAAGCATTCAAAACATGTACATGGATTTGCTATTATTTCTCCCCTTGTCATCAATGACAAAAGTAGCAAAACAAGGAGGAGAACTAATTAAGCTTTTGAAGTTATACTAAGCAAACACGCCATAAGTTCATCACACTCAAAATCTAGCCATCTCAAGGTCACGATGTCACAAGATCAATTAGAGCCAAATGGTAGATGTAATTCAAGCATTATGACCTAGAGCGTATATAAGATGAACAATAGCTAGAAGTATCAAGAGTTGCTCCAAAATTCAAAGGAGACACATGATGCACCATAGCACTAGAAGATGCACTCCAAGCTACACTATCTATCACCAAGCCTATTTGAGACTAAAACATTTTGGTTGAGCTCATTATTGAAAAGTTTCACATTTTTCATCTTGAATTTTTCAAATTTACTATGTCTCAAACCATACTCCACTCCAAGATGACACCAAGATGAGCTGCCTCGCCATCCAAAGCTCCCTAAGTTCATGCCTAGTGCAATGGCAAGCTATCTCATCGAGGAGTCATTGGTAGACATGCTTAATCATATTTTCACATTTTGCAAATATGGCTCAACATTTTCTCAAAATTGCTCAATTCAAGTAGTATAGACATGTGCAAAATGGAAGAACACAATCTAGACTTAGAAGCACATGATCAACCAAAGAGTTTAGAGCAATCAAATGAGACTAGAAGCTATAGCCCTCCTAACACACGCCATGGCTTTCAATTGCATGATATATTGAGTTACATGCGTTGAGCTAGTAACAAGGTAAACACATGCTATAACTATCAATTTCATGTGATGAACATATAGGCAATGAACAACATCCAAAGATAACAAGCAAAGCACCTAAATGCTCAAACTAGCTTAAAAGATTTGTAATGAATGACATAGCCACGCCGATCAACTCAGTAATGTTTGACTTATCTAAGATGTTTAACTCATTTCTTAATTTGTAATCGTGTTCATCGAGTGGCTTGGTGAATATGTCAACGGTCCTTTTCCAAGACGGTTTCAAGCACAATGTCGCCTTTGTCACATGATCCCGGCGGAAATGATGACGACATCAATGTGCTTGGTCCGTGAGTGTTGGACCGGTTGCACGCTATCTTCACCGCGCCTCGCTGTCGCATAGAAGAGGCACATGGTCAAGTTTTGCTCAAAGTCAAACAAAGGATCGTGTAAGTAAAGCAATCAGACAACAACTCCCCGCCTATATACTCATTTCGCCGTAGATAGCGCCACGGAGTTCTTGCTTTTGACGCCATGACACAAGACACCTACCTGTAAAGTGACACGCCTTAAGTGCTTTTATGACGATCTTGCACCCGCATAATCCGAGTCGAATAGCCTAGGAGCTCAATCGCAAGACCTTCGGGAACCAAAGACCTATGCTAGGTGTGTGTTTCAGATATCAAGAATCTGCTTCACAGAATATGCATTTCTCTAGGGAGGCTTGAAATCTAGCACACATACACACACTAAACATGATGTCCATTTAGATGCGCTAAGTATAACAAAGCACCAATAATGGAACGATAAAGCTTTTGGTCGACATGTTTACCTTCTTGATTGAGGTCGAGGTGGTTCGTTCCCATTGGTGTCCTGGATTGGCTTGGTACCATCCATGTTGAAGCGCTTGAGCGTGTCAGGATGTACTTCTCTTGCACATGAAAGTCCCGCCTTGAGTTGCTTGATTTGAAATCCCTGAAGAAGTTCAATTCCCATCATCACATCTCAACTCTTTGCTCATCATGTCGCGAACTCTTTGACCAAGGACTCATTTGAGCTATCAAGATGATATCATCTACGAGACCGCATGTGAATGCATCTCCATCCACCACCTTAGTGAATAGAGTCACCTCCCACTGAACTTTGTCGATCGAAAGTCCCTAGCCTCTCGCATTCATGCCCTCGAGCTTGCTTGAGACCATATAAAGCTTTGACATTGAACACATGGTCGTGGTACCGAGGATCTTCAAACCCCGAGGTCGCCCACATACACTAGCTCTCCAATGTACCCGCTGAGGAAGGCACCTTCACATCCATTTGCTTGAGGATGATGTTGTGACATGTAGAGAATGCAACAAGCAACTGATAGCCTCCAGACGTCACAGAGCATAGGTGTCACCACACCAACTCCTCAACTGGTGAAACCTCAAGCACTAATCTAGCCTTGTTGCGCACCACCACCCAAGTTCATCTTGCTTATTCTTGAAAACCCACTTGGTGCCAATCACGTTGCAATCGCTGGTCTTTCCACTAAGATCCAGACTTTGTTCCTCTCAAAGTTGTTCGCCTCTGCATAGCATTGATCCAGCCAGGTCACTAAGAGCTCTTCCACTTTTTTGGCTCAAGCTCGTACACAAACGCCGTGGTGCTCGCTGCAGCCAGCACCTCACCGACGCTTAGCTGCCCTGACCTTGTTTGCACACCTGAGTCAATTCCCCATTCACTTGATCACCGGATGATCACGAGCTATGGTGTGATGGGTCTTGATCAACCGAGGTGGTAGCTCTACCGACTCGTATCTGCTACAAGTCAGACCGCCTCGAACTGCTCCACACTTGAGCTGCTTTTGAGGCAATGCTCCCCGAATCCGCATTGTCAGGGGTGAGAGGTGGATAACCTCAGTATCCTCTCGAATCATCGCCTCACATCACCAGCAGGCATCTCCACCGCTCTTGCCAACGCCACCGCCCACATCATCCAAGTTCTCATGCTCTCCTTGGCTCCTATTGATTCGCTTAACTTCACATCGCAGTCTCTCAACTCGATCACGCTTCCTGTACACCTCAAGGAAGACCTCCGCCGAGTACCCCAAGAAAACTCCCGTCCACTCGCCTCGAACTTGCCCAAGTGCTCCCGCTTTTTCTTGATGTAGACCTTGCGACCAAAAACCTCAAGTAGGAGATTGGGTCGTTTTCCCACTAGCAAACAGAAGACGCCTTCTTCAGAGTGAAGGTACAATTGCTGATGCAAAGGATGTGTCAGGTTGATCGGCTTTTCGTAATGTATGTGAAGTCTTGTACTCATCCAACATTGTTCGCCATCTCGATGAGCGCCCCGTTTTCCTCTCAACCACCCCATTTTGTCGAGGGTGTAGGTAGTCGAGAACCGTGATCAATCCCTCAACTCATCACGTAAGATCTCAATCAAGTGTTAGTGAACTCCGCCCCATTGTCTTCTCACCTTTCGAGGGTACAATCAAAAGCATTTTGGGCTTTTTACAAACTTTTTGAAAACATCTCCATTGGAGTTTTATCGTAGAAAGAAGACCTGTGTGTATCGGGAGAAGTCATCAACAATGACCAAGCAATAGAGATTTCCGACACTCACATAGGTAGTTGGCCCAAAAAGATCCATGTGTAAAAGCTCAAGAGGTCGAGATGTAGACATGACATTCTCAGGATGTGAACTTGCCACTTGCTTGCCTACCGACAGTAATCGTGACAGCTTGTCTTTCTCGAATGTCACATCTTTACAATTAAGAATCAACTCTTTTGAAAAGTTTCTTCAATTTGCCATGCCGACATGCCCAAGACGCTCATGCCAAAGCCAACCAAGGGAGACTTTTGGCGACAAGACAAGTCGAGATTGATGCAGGTGCTCATTAAAGTTCACAAGAAACAAGTTTTCAAAACGAAAGCCTTTGAACACAAGTTTTTCATTTTTGTTCAAAACCAACAAACCCTCAAGTGAGAAATTGAATGGAACCCCAAATCACATATTGGGCAACAGAGAGGAGGTTATAGCTCAAAGTTTTCACAAGTAGCACATTATCAATTGAAAGATCTCAAGAAATTGCTACCTTCCCAGCCCAAGAACCTTGCTCTTGCTTCCATCTCCAAAAGTGACCTTGGGGGAATCTTGCCTTCCTCCCTAATGAGGTGAACAACCGGGGTTGCCTGGTCATGTTGGTGCAACCATCACAATGATCCAATGGCACCTCCATCTCGTAGTTCATTCATAAGAGAAGATCACTTTATGGACTGTGGACCCACACAGAGGTCCCCGAGGGTTAGCCTTCAAACCAAGCAACACGAGCAAAGCGATCAATCAATGACTTAGGCACCCAAACATGTGCCTTGTGCTCATTCTCAAACTTGAGCCCAACAAATCTAGCAAACCATCCCACCGATCATTTTTCTTGAGCAAGTATTGATCATACAACCTCGATATGTGCTCTAGGGAATCTTGGTTGTGTGTGAATGGAGGTTATGTTTTGGTGCCTGTGGATGTGTCCTACCAATGTTGTGCCTAGGAGGTCCATTCCTAAATTCTCCTAGGTGATTGCCAAGTGTTGTGATACCTAGGGCCTTGCCAGCTTGTTATAGGATCTAGGACCATATTGCCAAGCACTATTGTTTCTTTGTCGCCATGTGGAGTTATAGTGCCTAGGAGGTCCTTGCCAAGTGTCAGCCCATTGTTCATCCTAGAAACATTGTTGCTAGTGTGCAAGTTGTTACCATGCTCTTCTTGAGGACCCGATAGTACCTTGCCTATGGGTAGATGCTCGAGGAACACTTGATTTCTTCCTCCCTTGGCTTCAGGTAAAACCTAAGCCACCCTTTGGGAAGGTTTTTTTGTTCCTTGAGCATCTTATCCAAGGCTAGGCTACCTCATAGCACTTCCCAAGCCCCTTATCAAATTTCTCAAGTTTAGACTTCAACTTTCAATAGTAGTCCTCAGCGCCTAGTGCAAATTTACAATTATCGTGTACACACTAGTGCATTGCTAGAGGAACCGCTAGAGGTGGAAACTAATCCAAAGGCAATTATGGGCAACCTCAGGCAAGCAAGAGTCAAATCAATAACAAGTAATAGCATGTATAATGCATGTACAAGTACAACATCCAAAGCATCAACAGTGTATCAACTAGTTGAGCAAGAGGCAAAGCAACCAATTCATCATTTTTAGCCATAAGTGTCTCATGGTTCTCCTAAGTGTATGATAAGTAGTCATGAGATCATCTATGATTCATTCAAAGCATCGCTTCTGTTCTAGCACATTGCACTTAGATGACGAGATTTTTGTTAGAACCCTAGCAAAGTAACATGCTCGATTCTAAGCTATCACATCTAGAGACAAGGTTTTTGCACTTAGTTTGCAAAGCAATCAAAGTTTTACCAAGCTCTAGGTTCTTTAGTGTCTCATGCTTATAGCGCCACAAGCTCCCTAAGACAATCCCGCATGCCTTCAACATCTTCTCGAGTCGCACCCCAGCAGCTCACCGCCACTAGGTCGAGCCATCGCACTTGGAAGTGCCAGGAGTCGCTGAAGCCTTTGCCATGTAGAGGAAGTGGAAGAAGCCCCATCACATCGTATCACCATTCTCGAGCCTCGATGACTACCGTGAGACATCTGGAGCAGTAGATCGGAGGAGGTGCATGTACAACCATCGCCATGGTGGCCAACTGATCACCGATTCTCATCTCCGTATGCACGGTCGCCTGAGCTGCCATCGGTCACCCATTCTCCCACAAAGGCTAGCTTGCCTTGTGAGGAGCGAGACCTTGAATCCAGACTGGGAGTCTTCTTCTTGTTGTCATTGTGCCTCGCCTCGCCATCACCCTTGTCCTTTCCTTTGTCCTTGTACTTTGTGTTTCCTTCTCGAGGACACATTGAAGTGTCCTTTCTCCTCGACACTCATAGCATCGTATGATGACGATGAGTGTTTCGGCCATCTCTCTTCCATAGCCGCTTCGTCATGAATTGGGCCTTGTTTCACAACAGTCAAGTGTTGAAGCCCTCCTCAAGCTCGCTCCAACTCATCTCACCACCGCCCTCGGGATTGACTTGACTTGAGACCACTCTCTAGATCCACCGCCTTGAGAGCAATCACTTGATTCTTCACGGTGGGAATCTCACGATCATTAAGGAGCATCATCTCATGAGCGGTGATCTTATCGAGCAAAGCTGTGGAGCCATTTCCACATCACCATCATGGGAGATAGGTGATGATGTCCCGATAGTCCTTCTTGGGAGGATCCAGCATTTTCCTGACACTTCATCATTGGTAACAGCAGGACCGAGCCCCTAAGCTCAAGTATGATGGGGTTGCCGTAAACATAGCATTGACATTTTCATTTGGAAGCATTCTAATCGATCAAAACGCCTTGACAACCACTAGTCTACCCTCCCAATACCGAGGTGCCCTCGTGAATCTCAATGAGTGTGATCCATATCTCGTGCACTAGTGTGAGATTGCTAACTCTATCAAAGACCTCCATGCTCAAACCACAAAACAGAGCTGCTCATGGCCTTAGCATCTGTCTCTAGGAGTTTGTTTTGAGCGGGTAAGGTATATTGTTAGTGAGTGTGACACCATGAGGAGACTCCACAACTCTCCAAACATCCATTCCCATTGCCCGAGAAATACTTTCATTCGCAACTTCCAAAAGCTGAAATTAGTGCCACTAAATGAGGAATCCTATTGGCGGCTACACTCACCTCACGGCCATCTCTATGCGGTTACAACTAGAGACCGTGGCTCGATACCACTTGTAAGGATCCTAGGCCGAGAGGGGGTGAATCGCCTTTTCAAATTTTACTTTCTCGATTCGCTTGATTTACTTAATCAAATTAAGAGCCTGTTATCGATTGACCCAGAGTCTAGTCATGGAAATGATCACAATAATGCACAAGCGACTACTAGGAGGCTCGATGGCACCTCATGCATGCTTCATCAAGACAATATGAATTAAACAAGTAAGATGAGGAGACGCAAACCGAGGTGTTTATCGTTCTGTGCTCAACACATGAGCACCCACGCCCGCTGAGGAAACTCACAGAAGTCGACTTCGCCCCTAGCCCTCAATCCACTCATGTAGCTCTTTCACCAGGCCTTCACACAGAGGCAAGTTCTCTCACAAGTAGAGCACACCCACCGCAGCACTGACACATTGACGCACTCACCACCACCGACACTAACATGAGACACCCCAACACATGGAGGATTTGGTTCACACAAAACGGCACCCCGACACGGAGATGGCCGGCACACGGCGACTTGTGCCTCCAACGATGGAGCGGATGTAGTCAGACGTTGATGAAGCCTGTATGGGCGACATCTATCTCTCCGAAGTCCCAAGAGCACAAGATCGAGATCGCTCTCACCACTACCCCTTCTCACTTCCATGAAAACTAGGGCAATGGAGATGGGGCAACCTTGAAGATGATGGGAGGAGGTAGGATCACCTCTTCTTCTCCTTCCTTTCTTCTTCTCCTCTCAATCTCTCAAGCACATGGAACCCTAGGTGGAGGGTGCCATGAGGAGCTCATGGGTGGCTAAGGCAAGGGTGGCTAATGATGGCTCTCAATTTTACCTCAGACACTAAGCCCCTATTTATAGGCCCAAGGCGGAACCCTAGAAATGGACTCCGCCAGACACATCGCGAAGTTTCAGATCACCTTTCGGACGCCGTCGGTTCTGCTTCTTTCTGGACGCCGGCTGCTGCTGGGTTTTGCCAAAATTTGAAGTTTTCACGACGCCGTCCGGTTTTTCCGATGTGTTCGATGAGCCGCACAGGAACAGGCGCCAGTGTTCGGTCTCTGTTTAGCTGCCATCGACTGATCGGACGCGTCCGACGTTGAGGGTGGCCGGCTGCCGGACGCTACTGATTCCGCTCAAGATCTCGCGCCATTTTTCTTTCACCGGACGCCGTCCGGTCCTCGACGGATTGGCTGTGGACCGGCGCTGGGACTTAGCCAAATTTCGAAGCCTACTAAATTCCGTTTAATTTCGTTCAAGACACAGGTGAATTTGGACTTAGGTAGAATTTGGCTTGGGCTCACCGGACGCCGTCTTCGACGGCATCGACGCCGGGCTGAAATTTTTCCCACTGAAGTTTTAGCTATACCAACTTTGCCCGACACACCTAGGGTTGTTGGCCTATCTTGTCGATTGTGGAATCGGCGGAGGTTTCATGCCTAAAGAAAAATATCCGCTTTGAACTTATGCTACGAAAAACCTGGACACCAGACTTCGAACTCTCTCGAACCCCGACACTGCATCTCTAGAACCCGTCGAACTCACTCAGATGGGATCGAACTTGTGCTCTGGGATCCATAACCAGAGAGATGATCTTGCGACATCAATGGGCCGATGGGTAAGCACACATACAAGGAAAATAGAAGAACTAGAAAATAAGATCCTTAGCCTTGATGTCCGTTGAGGCTTAATGGATCATTAACAAAACATTAAGCCCAAGGGAGGCTTGATTACAATCTTCCTTGTAATGATGACAACACTTGCAAATCCAACATGACCAGCAAACAAAATACAATCTTCGTGCAATGGGTTAGTTCTAAACACTTACCATTGAACACATACAAGATACTAGGCCAATTAATAGAGTGTAATGTATGAGACTAGAGCTCCCCAAATTAATGCATGCCACTTGAAAATTCATCACATTTCATGGAGCAAAGCATCTCCATCCAAATCTCTATCCTAGAGCTCTAAACCTACCACTTGTAACCAAAATCAAATCAATTCTCCCAAGCATTCAAAACATGTACATGGATTTGCTATTATTTCTCCCCTTGTCATCAATGACCGTAAAGTAGCAAAACAAGGAGTGAGAACCATTAAGCGCTTGAAGTTATACTAGTAAACACGATAAGTTCATCACACTCAAAATCTAGCCATCTCAAGGTCACATGTCACAAGATCAATTAGAGCCAAATTGGTAGATGTGTAATCAAGTTATTATGACTAGAGCAGATATAAGATGAACAATAGCTAGAAGTATCAAGAGTTGCTCCAAAATTCAAAGGAGACACATGATGCAACCATAGCACTAGAAGATGCACTCCAAGCTACACTATCTATCACCAAGCCTATTTGAGACTAAAAAATTTTTGTTGAGCTCATTATTGAAAAGTTTCACATTTTTCATCTTGAATTTTCTCAAATTTAAAAACCATAGGCGACTCCACCAAAGATGACATCAAGATGAGCGCCCTCGTCATCCAAAGCTCCCTAAGTTCATGCCTAGTGCAATGGCAAGCTATCTCATCGAGGAGTCATTGGTGAGACATGCTTAATCCTTGCAGACATCAATGGGCCGGATGGGCGTAAGGCGATTACGCACACAAGGAAAATAGAAGAACTAGAAAATAAGATCCTTAGCCTTGATGCGATCCGTCGAGGCCCAGTTGGCATCAATTACCAAAACATTAAGCCCAAGGGAGGCTTGATCTTACAGAAGTGCATCGCGACCTTTTTGAGCTTGGAGCGAGGAATCTGCATCTCGTCGAAGACTTTAGCAGAAAGCATGTCTAGCGCACTCCCGCCGCCGATCAAGACACGGCCAACTCGAGCGTTGCTGATGGTCGGAGCGACCACCAGTGGGAGCCGCTGAGGCTTGGTCATCCCAGTGGGGCAATCCTCATTAGAGAAGGAGATGGGAACCTCGGTCCACTTCATTGTCTCGGGCTGAGGCTTGCCCTTTTCAACGCTAGGACCTCCCGGCGGCTTCCTTGAGGTCGCGCCGAGAGGATAAGCCGCGAAATTACCAAGATGATGGCGATATGGTTCACGGGCTCCTGATATTCGTCATCATCGTCCCGATCACCATCGTCAACAGATTCGTCCAAGATGTTCGGGATCGTGTTGCGGATCTTGATGAAACGCTTCACGAAGTTGCGGAGGGTCTCCCCGTTTATCTGGATCATCTGGTGCAGATTATCCTCCTTGCCCAGACGCACGTAACAGCTCTGGAAATTAGCAATCAGAGCGTCACAAAGCTGGTTACACGAATGGATGGAACCCTCTTGCTGGTTGAAAAGCCACGTCCGAGCAGCACCTTCAAGGACAGTCGGAAGGTAATTTGTCATGACTAATTCATCACCTCCGGCTGCCATGATGGTTGTAGCATAGATGGAAAGGAACTTTTCTGGGTTTTGAGTCCCATTGTACCTCTCCATCTGACCGGGCTTGAACTTGGAAGGCCATCCGACAATGGCTCGTCGAGAAAGCTTTACAGCCCAAGGCATAGGACCGGCCACCTTCCCCAGCAGAACCTAGCCTTCAAAAGACGTTGGTCCTGTTGCCCGGAGGAACTCTTGCTGAACGGGAAGATTCTGCTTGGAGAAAATCTCTCCGGGATAATCCACCACGCTCCTTCCTCGTGGTCGCTACGATTCGCTCCTCACGAGGGGATCGTCCACGATCGTCGCGCGCGCGCTTGCCCCTGTGGTCACGATGAGCACGGGGACTTGGCGAGCACCGGCGACCATGGGTGTCTGGCTCGTTGCGAGTCGTCCTTCGTCTGTGACGAGGGTCACACGATCGGTCGGAGCGCTCGCTGCCAGAATCCACCCGGACAGGCTGACTGCGCTGCCCGGAGGAGGTGTTAGCCTCACCTATGGACTTAAGGCCTTCGGCCAGTCGCTCAAGGTGGGAGGCAACAGCATCGCCCATAAGGGCGAGGTTGTCCTGGTTGGCGGTTCTGATCACCGTTGCCAGTGCCTGAAGCCGTTCCCGGCTCTGCTCAAGGGGTCCTGGGATCCCTGAGGCATCCGCGACTTGCCCGAACGGAGTCCGGTTGCGTGGGGATTCAACCCGAGCAGGCTGAACTTCTGCCGGGGGATTTGGCATAGCTGCGCGAGGCGGATCACGACGCTGTTGCTTGCGTTGATCGCGAATCTGTGCCAAGTTTTGATTGATAGATTCATCCAGACTGTGGAGAACAACATCTTGCTCGCGGGCAGCTGGTGTAGATCCATGTTGACACCTAGCAGAATTGATTCGCTCGATTTCTTCGGCCGCCGCAACCCGTGCGGGATCCTCTGAGGTTCCTGCACCGGCCAAGTTGATGCTGCGGTGGCCGTGCGTTGGTGCGCTAGACGGTGTCATCATTGTGTCGCCACAGGAGGAATCGACCGACATAGCCTTGGAATCCAAGAGATCTAAACCATCGTAAAGATCGTCGGTTCCGTATTCATCGTCGATGATGGGAGCTTGATCTAAGACCATATCTGGAACGTATCCAGAGATTTCTGTCCCAGATATGGAAAGCGATCGAGATCGAACAGATCGATCCGATCTGACAGGGGACGAGACATCCTGCCCTTCTGAGTCGTAGTCCTCAGGAAGAGATTCCTGGTCGCTGATGGAGTTCGACATGCTCGATCTACTAGATCCCCACGGACGGCGCCAACTGTCGACGGTTGAGATATCGATCTCAAGTCAACTAAGGTTCTTGAGAAGGGGAGATAGGAGACCCGCAGAACAGAGCGAACAGCAATCAACGACGAACAGGGAGACACGGTTTTTTTTATTCTGGTTCAGGCCTCTCAAAAAGATAATAGCCCTACGTCCAGCCTTTCTCTATATCAAAGAGGATTACAAGGTGGATCATGACGAGACGAACAAGTCTCGGCGAGATTATGTGTGTACAAGAAGCAATACGCGACAATGCGATGATCAGGTGCCCTCTACACGCCGTAGGGGCTCTGTTTATATAGTGTTGAGCAACTGACCTATCGAGGGATAATCGGGCCGGGCTAACTATGAGGTCGTAACGAACTCGACGTGCCAAATACATCCCGAGGTAGATAAGGCAAACTTCAAGTTTTGGGGATCACGACTCCTATTCCAATCCGGGGAACCACGTCCAGGTCTTCACGTAGCCGTGCAAAACTCTGTTCGAGTCGGACTCAAACACGAATCCTAGGCCGTTACGCACCGTGCCAGCCAAGAAGCTGTTCGGTAGGATGCTCATGGGCCTGATAGAACCTTCTAGGGAGCTAAGCCCTAGTAGGTTGTTCGATTGGCCGTCAGGGAGTGGGCCACGGCAATGGACCGTGATTTTATCCCCGACAGATAGCATTATTTCATCACAGATGCACATAGGGATTTGATAATCGGGATGAAAAAATTATTGGACCCCATGGATACAGAGGATTTCTTTGGATAATCGGATTTTATAGGCTTGTTTTTTGATGGAAAAATTTTGGATTTCGAAGCAAAATAAAAAAGATCAAAATGTAAATGCCTGATCTTTGACTCGAACTTTCGATCTTTCGTTTAAATGGCACAACGTTTTCCACCAGGCTATTGCATCTTTACAATCCAACTAAGATCCATGCATTCTTTTATCCTAAGATTTAATTTTGAACATAATTTGTTTAAATCCGATTTTTTTGTCTGTCGGGTAGAGGTACGTCCCCTAACGACAGACTGCTCGGTGGTGTCTCCTGCGTTGCTGGGAGGGACGACCTAGAGCGGGGTTGCCAGGTCTGGAAGAGCGGAAATGGAGAAAGTAAAAATGCTCTGGCCTTCCCCTGGAGGGAGGCCCTTTATTTATAGCTGGGGGTTGAGCACCTAAGGTTGACAAACATGCGAAAAGCCCTAGGTACCCTCACCCCGTGTCCGTTGGATTTACATCAAGGGATTACATGGACGCGCCCTTTAGGCGCTACATTGAAGTGGCGAATATGCCCTTGTGACCTAGGC
Source organism: Raddia guianensis (assembly GCA_036346415.1). Lineage (NCBI taxonomy): Eukaryota > Viridiplantae > Streptophyta > Magnoliopsida > Poales > Poaceae > Raddia > Raddia guianensis. Next base: position 22,185,324 of record CM070539.1, on the reverse strand, counting down.
CCCATGGGGCCGTTAGGGCTCCCTGGGCCGCTGCGGGTCGGATCGGTGATGGGCCTTAGCCTCAAGGAGTCCCGGGGCCTGGCACTTGGGGATGCCCAGTCTCTCCCGACGTGTCCCGGGCCCCCGGGGCCTTATTCGAGACCTTGTGTGGCACTTGTCGTATAAGCCATCCCGAGGTGTCCCCTATACCTCGGGGCCTTCTCCGGGCGCACTTGTCGTATAAGCCATCCCGAGGTGTCCCCTACACCTCGGGGCCTTCTCTGGGACCTTGCGTGGCACTCGTCGTATAGGCCATCCCGAGGTGTCCCCTACACCTCGGGGCCTTCTCCGGGACCCTGCGCGGCACTTGTCGTATAAGCCATCCCAAGGTGTCCCCTACACCTTGGGGCCTTCTTTGGGACCCTGCGTGACTCCACGGGGAACCTGCCCAAGATTTTGCGACAGCGTAGGGGGGTATACCTTATTACCACAGGAGCCCCTTACGGGCTTACGGCCAGCTCTGCCTCGCGCGGTGCTTGGCCGGCACTCGCCATATCCCCCTTTGTCGCGTCTAGGCAGTGACCCGAAGAGTCTTTGGACATGTGCTCATGGTTGGTAGCCTAGGGTTTTCTTCGCCCACTCCCAGGGTTTGCCCGTCCTCGCGTCGGTTGCTGACGGGTTGACAGGACGTGGCGTCAGACGCCCTAGGGAATCGTGTGAGTGGGGGCAGTTGGGGTCTAATCCCAGCCGTCTCGCTCACCACGCGTCGCCATCGCGAATGGCGACCCATGGAATTACCGGGGGTGATTTTATATTTTTTTTTGTGATGGGAACCTCCTTAATCGTGGCAATCCGTGGAGACAAGCATCGGTCCCTCCGTCATCTTCTCCGGGGTATAAGAGGGGGAGAGGGCGCGGCAAGCCACCTCATTCTCGCCGTCGCTCTCTCTCTCCTCTGCTCGCTCTTGCTCTCGCTGCCTCCTCCAGTCGCCGGAGCTCCCGCACCGCCCCGCGCCCCTCCATTTGCAGCCGCAGCGCCACCGCTTCCGGTCGCGGCGCCCACGCCCCACGCCACCGTCTCAACGCGCGTCTATTCGTCTTCCCGAGGTGCCATGGCCGGTGTGAAGCACGCCCTCTCCGCGGCCCAGCAGGAGGCCCTCACCTAGTACATTGGGAAGTCGCAATTAAGCGAGGAGTCTTTGAAGTTGACGGGGAAGCGGAGCGGCGCGGAGGCCGTCCTTCGCCACCCTGGAGAGGACACCACCCCCCAGCCCCCAAGCGGGTGAGGGTGTGGTCTTTTATGTCCAGTTCCAGGCAGGTCTTCGCGTCCCGTGCTCCCCGCTGCTCGGTGACGTGCTGTGGATCTTCGAGACCCAGCTGTGCGTGTTGTTCGCCAACGCCGTGGCGCGGCTCGCCGTCTTCGAGTGGGCCCTTTGGTCCCATGGGACGGAGCCCCTCGCGGCGGTCTTCGCCTTCATCCACGAGGGTCGCTGGCAAGGCAAAGCCGATGGAATCCCTTACGGATCCATTAACTTCGTTTCGCGGAAGGAGTATGAGGACTGCTTCCCCCCCTTTTGCCACGAAGAAGAAATGGGAAAGGGCCTTCGGGGCTTCAATGGAAGCTGTTCTGGTGTTACCAGGCGATGGCCCCTTCGGACCCGGCTTTGGTGTTCGATCCGAAGATTAACAATGTCGTGCCTTTTCCGAAGGTGGGCCGGACCCCCGAGGTTCGAGCGCAGCTGGAGCTGCTACGCAAAATTCGGAAGCTGTTCCTCATGCGGGCGCTAGTCGAGGAGTACACGGCGGCGGGGATAGCGCCGCTTCGCCATGTTTGGCGGCAACCAATCGAAGTGCATGAAGGGGGTGCCCAGCTCGCGCTGGTCAACTTCGTGCCGGAGACGCCCGAAGACACCATCCATCATGCCGAATAGATAATTGGGCCCCTCATCAACGAGGAGATAGGGCGCGCCGCCTCTGCCGAGGTGACGAAGGTCGTCAACCGGGTTTTGGGCACTGAGGTATCCCTGGACGAAGCTCTTAAGCTTCGCGCCGCGGCCAAGGCCGCGGCTTCAAAAAAAGCAAGGGCGGAAACCGCCCATCGGCTCCGAAGACGAAGAGGAGCCGGAGGTCCCTCTCGCCCCTAGACGTGACTCCCCTGTTGTCTCTCCCGGCCGAGGGGGAGAACGACGACGACAAAGATGATGATGAGGAGGAGAGCGGCGGGGGCGGCCAGCATACGTCGGCCAACAGCTCCAATGGTGGCCATTAGGGGGGGAATGGTTCACTGTGAACCAATGGATACCCGATCCAGTAATCCATTTCCAGCCTAATGGATCGACCGCAATGATCCACGCAGAAAAACGGGGAAATGGGGTCGACCCCTCCGACCCACTGGGTAACCATCGATCCAGTTCAGATCGGGTGCTGCCTCCTTCCTCCTCCTTCCGACGGCTCCCCTCCCACCGAGCGCCGTCTCCCCCGACGGCTCCCCTCCCGCCGCCGACGCCTCCCCTCCCATCGTCTCCCCTTCCACCGCCGGCGCCTCCTCCCGTCGCCTCCCTCCCGACGGCTCCTCCCACCCGCCGCCTCCCCTCCGGCCGCCGCCTCCCGACGGCTCCCCTCCCCCGCCGCCGCCTCCCCTCATTTGGGGTTGTTCTTTACTAATCTTCCAAGGGATGATGTGGAGAGGTACTACTACCCTTCTTACTATTTTTTTTAATCTGTACGTTTACATGAGAATTGCCGATGCTTGTTTTTGTGATTGTTGCTGCAAATATGAAAGAAGAGGAAGAGCAGCCACGAAAGAAGAGGGCTTATAGTATGATTTTTGTTCAAGATGGATTAGAAGAGTTGCTGCGGTATAATTGTTTCTATACCATTGGAGTAGACGACTGTGTTTTTTTTATTTGTACTGAATTTATGCATGTTCAGTGTTAAATTGCAGTGCTGTGATGGCTACCTTCTACTGAATTTTCCTGTGATTTATTGGATGTTCATTTAGAACATGATCCAACAGATCGATCCGTTGACCCCTTTCTAAAAAATGGGTCATGTGGATCGGTTCTAATGGGTCAAGGGTCGACCCATTCCCACCCCTATGTGTCCATCTAGGCGCCTGAGACGGGGCCGACCCCCCTTCGGGTGAGGCGGAGGTTACCTTCGGGACACCCGCCGAGCAAGGCTCGAACAAGCCCAAGCTGGTGGAGGGAGGCAACCCCATCTCTCCTTCTAAGGCGGTGGGTGCGGGCGCAACCACTTCGCCTAGGGTCGACCTCGGTTACGAGATAGACGACGCCTTTGGGGATTCTCCCTTGGACATTGGTTAGTTCTTGTAGCTTACTCCACCTGGCACTTGTCCTCGGTCTCACGAACTTTATGTCATTGCAGACTCTTCGGGGGAGGAGGTGGCGGAAGACCCCGCGGGGGTGGCCGCCAACAGCTTGGTGGCTGGCCTCGTTCCCGAAGAGACCGCCGCTGCCGCCCCGGCGCCCGAAGCGACAGCGCCTCCGTCCTCGGTCCCGGTTGCTGCTGGGGCCCCAACTCGTCCGGACCCCGCGCCGGAGGTCCTGCGGCCAGTGTCTTCGGGGCTTCCAGCTACGGGTACACCGCCAGCGGACCTCACGGAGGGGTCGACGTTCCGTTCTGGGTGGCGGTCCGCACGGAGTCGATAGCCGAAGGGATCCTCGGGGCCATCCCGCCCAACTTCCATGAGTTGGCCGTAGATGTGGCCACCGATGATCTGGCGGAAGACGCCCTGGACCACGGTTGGCGGGTATTTCTTTGAGAGTTTCGAGACCTCTCTCTTCTCTCTCTGTTTTTTTATTGAATGCTCCTGACCCGCTCACGGCCATCTGGCAGGGGCTCATTTGGGCCAAGATCATGAGGGAGCGTGCAGTTTCGGACCGGGCGAAGGCGGTCGCTGACGCGGCGGCGATTGCCTCTTTGTCAAAGCGCGTTGAGGAGCTGGAGCAGCTCCGTCGTGAGGATGGTATCCTCCTCGGGCGCACGGTGAAGGAGCGGGACGCGGCCCACAGTCGCGCGGGCGACCTCGAGGCGAGCTTGGACGAGGCTAAGGCTGCCGTCAGCGAGCTCAAGGCGGAGAAGAGCCGGCTGGAGGAGTCGCTTAAGCACGCCGGCGCCCAGGGCAACAAACTTCGGGCCGAACTCAGCGGCCTCCAAAGCGACGTGCTGGCTCTCGCTCGGAAACTCTCCGAAGAGGTGTCCAAGCTTGGCACCATCAGAGCCACCGCCCCTCCGGCCACTGACCCGAAGGTGGCCATGTCTACACTTCGAAAAGTGTCTGAGCTGTTCACCCAGGGGGCAGTGGTGTATGGCCGCGACTGTGCGGGCAGCGCGGTGCTGGCCCACTCCTTAGCGCTTGAATCAGCGCGATGCGACCACTGGCGTGCCCTTTCTTTGGGGTCTTCGTATCCTTCGTCCTTCCCGGGAGACCTTTCGAAGGAGCACCGGGCCAACGTTCGGCACTTTGTCAGCCAGTTCTGGGCGAAAGGTGGCCATGACATCGCGCGGGCGTTCATGGCCAATTCCCGTGCTCGCCGCGTGGTCACCAAGGACCCGAAGGGCTCCCAGGCATCGCCTCCCCTCCCGAAGACCCAGGACCGAAAGGACCAACAATCGAAGGGGAAGACCGTGTAGTAGTTCTGACTTCCTCCTTTAGCATCTTCCTGTATCTTTGGCTCCCTAGCGGCCTTTTGTTGTAAAATGAAGCTTATTTGGCTTGTATCCTCCAGCCCCTTGGGGAACATGTATTATTATATGATGTTTGGTCTCTATCTTGTGATTGTCAAGAAGTTTCATTTTAGCTTCCTTCACGCATGTGGCGCTTACTTTCGCCGGACTAGTTTTTTGCCGCTAAGTACGATTTTGTACTGTGGGTCTAAGCGTGTTTAGCGCGAGGCTAGGTTACTGGCCGCGAAGGATGATTACGTAGTTCTGGTCTGTGCGTGTTCTACGCGAAGTTAGATTTGATTTTCGGCCGCGAAGTATGCTTTCGTACTTCGGGTCTGCGCGTGTTCAGCGCGACGCTAGATTTTCGGCTGCGAAGTATGCTTTCGATTAGTCCTGAGTCTAGCCCAAATCCTAAGCTAAGTCAAGCCTAGTATTGTTAGTCAAGCCAAGCTCAAGTCAAGGAAAAAGTCTAGGTTATGCCATATAATCCAGTGCCAAATGTGCCTAAGACACCTATGAACCGAAGCCCAAAGTCCTAGAAGCAAAGGAGAGCAAGAGAGCTAAGTGAGGGAATTTTTTAGGGCTCACCGGACGAGTCCGACAAGCCATCGGATGCGTCCGGTAACTCGGTAACAGGGCATTGCAACACTTAGTCAAATTCCAGCCGCATACGCCCTCATCGGACGCGTTCGATGAGTCATCAGACGCGTCCGATGAGAGTAGAAAAGCTCAGCCAAATCGCCGCAGCGGCTAAGTCCTCAAGTCTAAGTTTCGCAAGCTTCCTGTCGGACGCGTCCGACAAGCCTATCGGACGCGTCCGATAAACCCATACTGAGCAGCCATTAGCTCCTAGCGCCTAAGTCTTTCATCGGACGCGTCCGATGAACCAGGCCGAGCAGCCCAGCGACTAAGTCCCCTCGTGCCTAGTTTTGCAATGCTCCTGTCGGACGCGTCCGACCAGGTCATCGGATGCGTCCGACATCGGTGTGGACCGCGACCAAACACCTCCTGCGCAGCTCCCCACATGCGCCCACAATTCATCGGACGTGTCCGATGAACTCATCGGACGCGTCCGATGAACGTCTTCGAGGCTGTTTCGAATCCATCTCAGCCACACGATCTGTCCTCGATCTAATCTCGACCGTCCAACGCCCAGGTCAGTTTGGGAGGGTATAAATAGGTGGGATTCCGTGGATTACAAGTTGAGGCTTCCATTTGCAACCACCCACTCCCAAGTTTGAATAGAGAAGAGAGGAGAGAAGAGAGGAGCCTCCCATGGTGACTTCCACCCCAAGCCACCATGTTTCCCATGTCTAGAGCTCGGTTTTGAGTGGGAGAAGGAAAGGAGAAGAAGGGAAGCTCATCCCCAAGGTCATCTCCAAGGTTTGCCAAGGTCTACCCTTCATCCATGGTGAGTCCCATGTCCAAAACCCTAATAGCCATGGCCTCCCACACATGAGCTCGGGATTGTGAGAGAGTTGAGAGGGTGAGGAAGGGAAGAAGAGGGAGAAGGTCTAGAGTCCATCCTAGTGCTCCTAAGGTTGCCCCTTTGTGTTCCCTCCTCACCTCCCTTGGTGCTCCCACTAGGACAAGGTTGAGAAAGGTGAGTCGTGCTCCGGTTGTGCTCGTGTGCTCCCCGATGACTCTGCGACCGGCTTCACCGACGTGTACGTCCACTTCAAGCCGTACCCGAGTACCTCATCGGCAAGCTTGTACCGCAACGACCGTACCGTAAGCAAGCCCTAGAAGCGTCTAGGCCATCGGAAACGCGTTTCCGGTGCTCACCTTGGAAGCGTCCTCGGTGTCCTCAAGTCCTCCGACGTGCGCGGGGGTCGGCTCCACTTGTGGAGTTGGTGTGGCGGGATTCTTCAAAGTGTGGAGGATTGCCGTCGCCTCTGTACAAGACTGCTTCCTCTCCATGTGTAGGTGAGGGCTTTCTAGTACTCGAGCATTAGGGACGAAAGGGTCCCGGGTCACCGAGCGCATGTGTCGTGCTCGTGGCTGTTGAGTGCATGTGTGTGCTCCGGCTTGACCTTGCTCAACGGTGAGTAGATGCGCATGTGTGTGCACCGAACATCGGTCAAATAAACCACCGTGTCACCTATTTACTTTCCTAGCACTTGAATTGGAGATTGCCTGTGCCATGAGCCTTCGTGCCACGATGAGTGAGAAGAGGTGTTGGGTTGCCGCATTACTTGTGCTAGTGCTTCCGCTCGTGCTTATGTGACTAGACTTGTGTAGGACTTCCGCTTGTGCTCTCTCCCTTAGTCACGTGGTGTGCTTCGTTGCGCTTAAGTCTAAAACCTGCTAACACAAGGTGCTAATTGGCGTGTGTTAGAATTAGAAAAAGAGTTTAAAATTGTGATAAGCCGCCAATTCACCCCCCTTCTTGGCCTCAGGTCCTTTTAGGTGGTATCAGAGGATAGGATCTCGTCTTTGGCTTAACCGCTAACGAGATGGCCGACGGGGTTACTAGTGTAGTTGGTAATAGGATTCCTCTATTCACGGGCACCCACTTCGATTATTGGAAAAGACGAATGTGGGTGTTTCTACAGTCCAAGGGCACGGACGTGTGGAAGGTGGTAGATAAACCACTAGGCTTTGTTCTAGAGAAGGATGTCGAACCCACTGGGGCACAAAGCAAAGCGCTAGAGTTAGATGCCAAGGCGCTTAATGCATTGCTTTGTGGAATTAGCATGGAGGTGTTCGGTAGGGTGTCTAATCTACCTAGTGCACATGATGTGTGGTCTACGCTCATAGAAATACATGAGGGCTAGGATGCGCTTAAGGAGGGCAAACTAGTCATTGCTGGAGATAAGTTTGATCTCTTTGACATGTTGCCTGGAGAAAATGCTAATTGAATGTTTACTCGTCTTAACCCCCTAATCAACGAGCTCAAAGGGCTCGGAGCTTCTTTGTCTGATGTTGATGTGTGCAGGAAAATGATTAGGGTGCTGCCAATTGACGGGTACCGCGACATTGTCACCTACCTGTCAAACAGCGGCGAGATGAACACAATGAAGCCTACCGCACTCCTGAGCAAGCTGACCTCACACGAGATGCTCATAGCCAATAGAGTCAAGGCTGAGGCTGAATAGAACAAGTCAATCGCCCTCCAAGCTAATGTCACCAAGGGCACCTCTCAAGCTGCCTCACGCAAGCGTCCCACAAGTCCCAGAGAAGCAACCTTGGATGAACTTGTGGGGCTACTGAGCAGGCGGCTTGGGTCGAGGAGACAGGGCAAGAACTCATATGCATCATACCAATGCTTTTAGTGTCAAGAGAAGGGGCACATCGCCTCTATGTGTCCACAGAAGGGCTCTTCCAAGTTGAAGGAATCTTAGGCCTCGAGGGGGGTGAAGAGGCAAGTTTTAAGTATTTTTATGTTTTTCTTGCGATTAGTCAATTTAAACAAGCTATCTAACTAATTGAATTGACTAACTATCGAGAGCTACCGAAGCGGAAACTAACTAGCAATCCTAAATAATATAGCCAAGACGACAAGTAATGAAAGTGCTAGGAATTAAATGCGAGAAGGTAAAAGAGGGAGGCTCACGATTTTTTACGTGGTTCGGTGCAAGCACCTACTCCACGATGCCGAAGTCACTCGAGAGTGACCGGGACTCTCTCGTCCTTAGCCGGCAACTTACTCGAGAAGCTTTCGGGAATTCCCGGGCTCGCTTCGGACCATCACACCGAGGCCGGGCTCCCTCACACGTCGAGGGCTTTCCTAACACCCCGGCACCTTGGTAGGTGCCGACCTCCGCACAAGAGGTGTTTGTACACGTGTTCTTGGACTGAAGTCTTCTGCTTGACGCGAACCGACGGAGACTTGAACACGTGGTGTTGACGTCGGCAACTTGGCGTCCTCACGCCCGAAGTTGACGTCGATCACGGCTTCCCTCGAACCTCGTCTCCGGCGAAGTGGAAGCACTCGGTTCCCACACCGGGTGACCCCGCCCGTGGCGAGGGTTTCGTTGGTGAAGGTTGATGGTGGTGTTGGTGAAGCGGTTCACGGACGGAGGCTTGGACGTCGAAGCTCGGGGACGGCACGAGAGGACTCAACACCGGCAAGTGAGACCCAAAGAGCACACACACAAAGACTCACCGAGGAACCCCAAAAACCATGCCAAAACCCGCAGAAATACCAAGCCAAACCATGGGGGAACGGAGGAGAAGACCGTGCTTACCTTCCCTCTCCTTCCCTCTCCTCTCCTCTCTCTCTCAAGCACAAACCCTAGGTGTGGAGGCCATGGGAGGAGGAAGAACCATGGGGAGAAGCTCACACATGAACACAAGAGGTGGGGGGCAAAAATAATGAGCTCTCTCAGGTTTTCTAGCCTCCCCCGAATCCTATTTATAGACCCCAGCACGCCAGCGACACGTGTCGAAGATCGGAGCAAGGACGGTTCAAAACGTGTGGCTCGGATGCTTCAGATATGAGAAATCGGCTCTCATCGGACGTCATCCAGTGAGGTGTACTGGTGCACAGATCTGAGAAATCGATCTTATTGGACGCCGTTCGGCACGGCTTCGGACGCCGTCCGACGACTCACACTGTGCAAGGGAGAAGACACGTGTCAGGTGTTCGATCAATGTCCCAGCCGCCGTCCGACAGTGAGTTCCGGCGTGGACTGTAGCTGATCGGACACCGTCCGAACGCTGTCGAACTCCGTCCGATGAGGGTATGTGGCTCGGCTGGCCCTCTCTCTCACTCCTATCTCACCCACTCCATCTTACTTGCACATTGGATGCTTTAGGTGGTTTGTTTGAACACTTTGTCGGCTTTTGGAGCTAGTGGGACCCACGGAGGCTACCGGATGTGTTCGAATCTTTTTGGATAGGCTCTAGATCACTTTGGGCGGGAGTTTTCACGCCTAAGGTTTAACATGACTTGGAGGCTACGGAACTTCCCTGGTTACGACCTACCTCGCCTCAGATGCCTGCGGGCCCACCTAGTGCCTTCGACTCAAAGCACTCCACTCCGCGGAGGTTTCCGTGTGGAGAAGAAAGCCTGGGAGAAGGTCTGTGATGACAACCTGCCTTTCGCTGGCCACGGGCCCACGCCGTGCCCCTCGGCGGCAACCTCTTCGCTGCCTGCAAGTCCTGCAACCCTCTTACCGCCGCTGCGTCCGTGTTCCGGATGTCCATGACCACTCTGGAGGATGAGGCTGCCCAGTTATCGATCCAGGAGTTCCTGGTTGTGTCATCGGAGGACATCATCCCCTCGCCTCTCTTCTACCCCCTGGGTAAGGGCAGCTGCTGTTCCATCAGAGTCCACCACAAACGCAAAGCCACTCGCTCAAAGGGGGTGGGGGTGGGGGTGGAGATTATCTTGACTGCCATGAAGATGGAGAACATCTTGACAGGGGGTGAGGATCTGCTACCTGCCATTCGAGTTGAGGAACAGATTCATACATACGATTGCAAGGGCCAATTTTCGTTGATGGATTATGCTACGCCTGTGGTTGCTGCCCTGTCCTTGTAAGCATCTCCCTCTTTTACTACTACTTGTTTAGGCTACATATATCTGTCATTTATATTCATGCTGCTCTGCTAGTGCTAGTGGATAATCAAAATCTGACTACCATTCTGTTTGATAAAAATTCCAATTTTTTTGCATAGGCTAAGGCCGCTGACCCCACTTAGTTTTTCTTTGATGGACACCAATTGAAATATCTAGCATGCAGCATCTTACACTAGCATTCTGCAAAATCGTTGCACATCCAAGTGTCTGTACTAACATGTTTTTAACACCAGCAACTAGCAAGGGATTAGAATGCACACTTAATTAGGCAGTTCTGACAAAGTATTCTGCATAAACCCTGCACTGGAAGCTTATATGCACATTAAAAAAAAGATTTTTTACATGAGTGCCATTATAAAGTTTCAATACCTCATAAATGCCATTACAAAACGCGAATTGTTATTCACGCCATTGTTTCTGCAACTATATGTCAGTTTTGCCATTATAGGGACTTTCGGTGCATCTGAGCCATATACGCAAGACAGAATAGCAAGGAAATACGCAATACGCTGGGTCCCACACGTCAGATACGCGGCCCGCACTGGAATAATACCCCGAGCTGACCCGACCGCATCGCATCTCCCGCGCCCTCCCAACCGTTCCCCATTTCTAGGGTTCGTCCTGTGCGCATTCTAGGGTTCATCGATCCCACCCCAAATCGTAGTCTACCCAGCGATTGTCCCGGAATCAGGTGTCGTTTGGGACATGTGAGGCTGTTGTGGGAGGCGCCTTGAAGTAGATCAGCTCGGCGGCATGGATTCAAGCTGGTCAGCGTCGAAGACCGCTGGATTTGATCTCCCCCTTGTGGATTGTCCACTGTGTAAGATTCCTGTCATTAAGCTTAGGAGCAAGAGCGCGCAATCTTGTGGGAAGATTTTCTACAAGTGCAAGAACAATGTGAGGGTGAGTGATTCGATTTTGTATTTGCACTGGATTTGTATTTGTTCGATTTTTGTTGTGTCGCAATTGATGTGTTTTTGTTGCTAGCATACTGCGGCATGCAATTTCTTCATGTGGGAGTCTGAATACGAGAGTTATGTCGGAGGAATGATACAAGATTCGTCCGTTCAGCAGTACACCGATGATGCTCCACGAGGTGTTGAAGAGGTGCTATTCAATGTGGTCATGTTGAAGGATGAAATGGAGGAGTTAAGCAAAAGGATCGGCAACGTGGAGAAGATCTGCACTGTTGGTTTTTATGTGCTTTGTTGCTGCACTGTTATCTTAGTGGGCATGATGTTCAAGACTTAATCGAACTGTAATGTTTGTGCTATGTAGTGAGATGTCTTAGTTAATATGTCAAGCTATGTGTCAAGCTGTTGTTGCACAAGCCTTATTACATGTACTGAATGATATGCTATTGTTGCTGCACAAGCTATGTGTAATGTACAAAATGATATATTATCTTGTGGCAATCTGTTGTCTTTTGTAATATCAATTACGCCGAGCGGAAGTGTTGTGTGATTGCAATTTAAATTATGTTTGGATGGCAAGGCTTAATTCTATGATTGCAATGCAAGGAATAATTGAGGACATAATTCTGGGAAGACACGGCAAGATTTTAAAAATACAAGGCATAATTCTTGGATTGCTGAGCAAATTACATAATGTGCTTGCTGGTGCTTGCACACAAATTGTTTTGCACACACAAATTGCATACAAAAATGATAATTAAGGTTCTGCCACAATAGCATTACATATACAAAAGTAAAGTCACTGAGACAAGTCAAAGCCACTTGTTTGCAAAATATGAAGACCACTTGTTCTTCACAGGAGTTTTTTTCATCTTTTTTGAGGTGGAGCTGGTGCTTGCTGGAGCTGCTGGAGTTGCTGGTTCTGGAGCTGGAGCTTCTAGAGATGGAGCTTCTGGAGCTGGAGTTGGAGCTACTCTCTTCCTCCCGTCAGGTTTCTTTATTGTCCCCATTTTGCTGGGTGTTATAGGAGGACTGCTTTGTGAAGCCTCTTGAGACTGATGGGTGCTGACAGGAGTCTTCGTTGGCCTTCCAGGCTTCCTCTTAGGTTGGCTTTCAGATTGAGATGCACTTGCCTCCTTACTTGATCTGCCAGGCTTCCTGTCACCAAACAGTTACAAGTAACATACATGCAAACTAGAAGAGAATAAGAATGCAACATTACCTCTTGGGTGGATGAACAGCTTGATCATCAGGTGTATCAACAGGTGGATCAACAGCTTGATCATCAGCAGTTGGGTTTTTGCACCCCCTAACCCAGTGACCAAATCCTTCACATCTCGCATTTGACCCTCCTTTTCTGTGGATCCAGGAAAGATTTAACTCTTTCCTTTTTAGGCCTACCAGGGCACTTCTTTTGTTTTGGAGAAAAAAACTACATAGCCTAGGTCCACATGTTTCCATTCAAATCTATCAGACAATGCAGGGGTGGAACCAGCATATGCTGCCTTGAATCTGTCTAACATAGTAGGCCTCATGCACATAGTTCTCAATGGATGCCCCTCTCATGGAACAAATGAATGCCAGTGCATGCTTGCATGGTTTGCCAGCGATCTGGTACTGTCTACAGGTGCAAGTTCTTTGACTTAGATCAACAACACATCTTTTGCTCAAACCAGATGTATTGTCACAAAGTGTCACCTCTGCCACCTCATCATCCCTCCTATCTACTTGAGGATTTCCAAGCTCTTTAGATGCTTGGTTCAACTCCTTCATCACTGAGGGTAAAACCACCCCTTGGAAATTCCTTGCAATGTCCCTTCTAAGACCAAACTTTGACATTACTAGCAACCTGAGCCTATCAGCCAACTCATGCAAGTGTAAAGACTTAAAGGGCTTGATCTGGTGATTAAAACTTTCTGAAATGTTGTTTGTAAGATAGTCTACCTTACTTTCTTCGGAAAACCCACATCTATACCAGAGCCCTCCATGGTGTTTCTGCAAATATTCATATGCCTCAGGGGAGTGCTGAAATATTTGTTCCATGTGCCATTTGAATTTTGACTCTGTGTATGACCTAGCAGCTGGATACAAATTGTCTGTGTACACCCACCCATGGAATTTCTTCATAAAGTTACCATATAAGTGCCTCATGCACTCTCTGTGTTCAGACTTTGGGTACACCTTTGTAACAGCATTAGTCAATCCCTTGCATGCATCACTACTTATAACCAACCCATGTGGAGATCCCACTGCTTTGTGCAAATGTGAGAAAAACCAGGTCCAGTTTGTCTCTGTTTCAGAGTTAAACACCCCATATGCAACATAAAAGAGCCAATTGTGTCCATCTACATCTATGGCTGATGCTAACTGACCCTTATATTTCCCAGTTAAAAAGGTGGCATCTACACCAATGTAAGGTCTACAACCACTTAAGAAACCATCTATGCATGGTTTCAGAGCAACAAAGAGCCTATTGAAGTACTTCTTACCCCCAACAGACTTCAAGTCTACTTCTACAACTGAACCAGGGCACCTCTCTAAGATCTCTTTTTTCAGTTAACAAGCATTTGAAAAGACTCTTCATATTTGCCATGGATTTGGTCAAGGGCAATTTGCATACCTCTCCAGGTTTTCTGGTAGTCAAGCTTGGTCTTGTATTGATCTTGCAGTTTCTCAATGGCATCATTCAGTTTTAATCTGCAATGCAAAGCACTACAAATCAGTTGATTGTACTTCATATAAAAAGTAAAAAAATACAGAGGGGGCCATACCATTATGGTAACCCCATCCTGCACCGCAGAAGCATGGATGCGCCAGGGGCATCCAAGGTGTTCACACAGGCCTATGAAACGTTTGCTGTCTGATTTATACACCTTAACCACAAATCCCTTCAGTATAGCATGATGTCTAATGGCCTTTCTAAACACAGCCATGTCACAAAATCTAGCTCCAATCTGTATGTTTGGGTTGTCAGGGTCATGGCCTAGTATCACCTCTGCTGGGTCTACATCATCAACCTCTGCTTCCTCTATGACAACTGAACTGGGGCCAGCATCCATCTGATCACTAGCAGGGTGTTCATCTGGAGTTTGCTGACTGCCCATGTACAACTGCTCATCATCCACACCCACATACTCCTCACTATTATGCTCAAATGGATCTAGTGAGGGGGTGCTTCAGATGTTCCAGGGATATCTACTTTGGAAGCAGCAGGCATTGATGGCCCAGGAACAGAAGCAATAGGCTGATCAAACATGCCTACCATCATTTTTGGCCTCGACATCCCAATACATGTCACGAAACCTAATGAGCTGGCTGTCTTCATTTACGACAGCATCTTCTCCTGCGTTCTTATCGTAGAACCAGAGAGTAGGCGCTGGTAACATCCCCATTTGATGTATTTTGCCAACTCCTCATGTGCATTGGCAATGGTTAGCTCATCAACATTATTACGAACAACCCAATTGATTACCCGAGACTTTGTATACAATCTTCTACCATCCTCCTCTCTTGTCACAAACCCCTCAACACTTAACGCTATAGTATAGTGCAACCTAAATCAAACCAGAAACATCAATAGGTCAAACGAAATAACTTGACATTACCTATATTCTTGTTCTTACTCGCACAACATCACAGACCCCTTCTCCATTTCAACCAAATCCCCATGCGCCCAGATCAAGAACGGAGGACCACTTACTCACGTCGCGAGGAGAGACCAGCACCATCAAGCACCACCAAGGGCGCATACATGTCGTCGCCGTCGACACGGCCATCCGCCATCTCACCCCGCCACCGGAATCAACGCATCGATGAACCCTAGAATGCGTGCGGGACGAACCCTAGAAATGGGGAACGGTTGGGAGGGCGTGGGAGATGCGATGCGGTCGGGTCAGCTCGGGGGTATTATTCTGGTGCGGGCCGCGTATCTGACGTGTGGGACTCAGCGTATTGCGTATTTCCTTGCTATTCTGGGTTGCGTATATGGCTCAGATGCACCAAAAGTCCCCATAATGGCAAAACTAACATATAGTTGCAGAAACAATGGCGTGAATAACAATTCGCGTTTTGTAATGGCATTTCTGAGGTATTGGAACTTTATAATGGCACTCATGTAAAAAATCCTTAAAAAAGGTTACAGTTTTAAAGTTCCTCGGACTCTCTGTGTGTGTGTAACCATTGCACTGCACAATAACTGATATTTTGAGATAAGAGTTGAAGCACTCAGCAAATCACTTCGTTGGTAACATCGATATGGTGGTAATTAGTACCTTGGAATAATCACAGCTTGATGAATAACCATTTCTATCAGGATTATTTGGATCCCTCCATCATTGGAACTATAAATTCTTCCAAAATTGATCTATGCTGTCTTCTTTCAGCCTATGTATACTTCTGGTACTCCCTTGTTTTGCCGCTGATCGGTGAGCACATTTGCTCTCATCTCCTCAGGCTCTGATGAGATCTTGGATCTAGGATAACCCAATGTCCCGTGTTCTCATTAGCTGTCCTCTCTTGCCCAAATTCACGCTAGGCGTGTGCCTTGGGAATATTTTTGGGTCGTGATTCTATTTCATAATCCTATTACTGTCGAAACAACATATCAGAACATTGCTTGAAATGGGGCTTGATATGAAACCTGAGTTCCACAATTCATTACCATGTGCGTGAACCACAATGTTTCCATAGCTCCGCCTTACATCGTTTTATCAGTTTGTCATCTATTGAGTGCCATTAATTGATGTAGGTTGGATATTGACTAACTTCTTTTTGTTTTGGTCAGAGACACAGACAATAAAGGCATGTACAATAGCAATTAATGAGTCGTCTATATACTGCCACCTCAGCATTTTTATCCTACGTGTACTGAGTTAAATGAGGAAAGAGAGAGAGGACATCGCCTCACGAAAGGACGGCACCGGCTCGTGCTCCTAGATGAAATCGCCCACTCCAGCGCTGGGCGAGATCTCGCGCTGGGCAGACTCCGGTTTGCATGCAACATAGACATGCAAACTCATTTGCAATTTACTATTTCCTATATCTTCTTATTAGCATTTCCGATTACCGAACCGATTTCAAAAATGGATTCCTGACATTTTTTCGAACAAAACTAGACCACACTTGCCACATAAATTTCAAAAGTTTAAATTTTTTATTTTTAAAATTTTGATTATATATTGTTTATTTTAATTTTAATTTTATTTTTTGTTTTAAATTTATAGCCCCTTTGATAACAATATATTTTAAACTCTATTTAACTATTAAACTATATAGACAGCTGTAAAGACTACCATTGTATGCACTGTCTATATAGCCGTCTGTAGGTGACATGGCAATGCTTTAGAGACAACAGCTGTCTGCACCATTGTACATGCCCTAATGAGCTATTTGAGGGCAATACAACCAAGATAAGAGCGAGCCAAACTATTGATAGTGCTATCTTTGAAGTGCCTGTAATTCTTCTCAAGGGGACATAAAGAGGTGCCTTCTCATTGTTCGGTGCTATAGAAAGAACATGAAAACTAACTTATGAGAGCTCAACTTTTGTGCTAAGCAGTCTTTATCTGTCCCACATCTAGAAGAGGTCATCCTTGCGGCCATTCTGTGAATTGTGTTTAAATTAATTAATGAATGGGTCATCCTTGCGTCCATTCTGTGAATTGAGTTCTAATTAATGTGAATGTTACTATTGCTTAGTGTGGTTTTTTTTGTTACCACCAAATTGCTTGGCATGGAGCAAACTGTTAGCTTTCCAGTTGTCCTCAACATATGAAAGAACATTGTGGCCAAATCGGCGGTGACCATATGAAGTGCAAAGTTTTATGGAGCCCCCTTCGAATATAATTTCTTGTATGCCACTAAAGAGATTTTTAATCTCTTGTATGCCACTAGGCCAACGTGTCGTAGATACAGACAGACCCACACGACACACCGAATGGCACACATGAGATTGAAATTATTTTTTTCTTAGTGGCGTATGCAGGGGTTTGACCCCCAAATAGTTGGGACACCTACGCTGAATCAACGAGAAGAAACCCAATTTAAGATTCATGTTATCGGTCATTTGTGCTCTCCCCCGTTTGCAGCAAGTCTTATGAGAGTTGAGGTCTATGATCGCTGGTCAAAAACAAAACCTCGCAGATCGAGCTCTAGATCTGCTTGCTGCTCACCTTCTATGACTATCTCCCCAACATCATCTATATCGTCTGGGTCATCACCAAGTAGGGGGATTAACCGTCTTCCATGACCATTTTTTCAGGTGGAACAAAGCATCAGTCAAGGAGCTCAGCAAACCCCTCCTGTGTATCGTGCTAGGAACATGCGAGGGTTTTATTTCTCCCATTGTAATGCACGGACAAATTTGCTAGTGTGTACACGGTAGCGCTATGCTACACATCTGTATAGCTACACAAGGGTCGGAGCCTGGGTCGGTCGATTCCGAGACTGACCGGTGACCGCTCCTCCATTTGTTGCGCTGAGAGAAAAATCTGGCATTAACTGCCTTGCATGCATGCGTACGTGAGGATTCAAACTGAGAGCATTGTTGAGAGACCTCGCTACCGGGTGTAGTCCGAGGTATAAACGTGGACAATCAATCACAGAGAAAGATTAAACACAGGGGACACAAAGATGTATGGGTTGAGCTTCTCGTTATTATTTCTCAGATCTGTTATACAATAGGTGCTCCACCTCTTCTTATATAGTACTGCTTAGGGTTTAGGCCAGGTCCAATGTGGGACCCATCGTGGGGGAGGCGTCGGCTGGCCCTAGGCACGGCCCGGGCTCCTCACAGGGTGGTTTCCCAACACTCCCCCTTGGACCTTGCCAGCGAGATGCATATGCCTCATCAAAACTCCATCCAAAAACCCAGTGGAAAAAAATAATTGGAGAAAGAGTACATAGCATACGCTTGTTGTGCGTACGATTTGCCTCATTAAAAACCTTATGTGAGAAAACTTCAGGAAAAAACTCATCAAGGGAAAAAGAGTACAAACCACCCAACATTGTATTCAATCTTTCAGATCGAGTTGGGTACTCCGGCTTCTTGCCAAAGTTTTAATTCAGGGCGTGTGAATTATCTCCTCCTGAATTTAGCACTTCTTTGATCCTGATCATTTCAAAGCCTCTAACACACCTTTCAAAGGAGGCAGTGGGCAATGACTTAGTGAACAGGTCAGCCAAATTCTCACAGGATTTGGTGTGCTGGATACTTAGTTCGTTCAGCTTATGCAGTTTATGCGCATAAAAGAACTTGGAGTCGATATGCTTAGTAAGATTACTTTTCACATAACCCATTTGCATCTGTGCAACACAAGCGGCATTATCTTCATAGATAATTGTAGGGGTTTGCTCAATAGGTAATCCACATAACTGCAGGATGTGTTTCACCATTCTTCTCAACCATGCATATTCACGAGATGCTTCATATAATGCAATGATTTTTGAGTGGTTTGTGGATGTAGCCACAAGCGTCTGCTTGGACGACTTCCATGACATTGCAGTGCCACCACATAGGAAAACATACCCAGTTTGTGATTTACGGGTCCGAAAGGTATCCAGCATCGGCATAACTAACAATATTCATATCTTGGTTCTTTCTGTAAAACAGGCCAAGATCAATGCTTCCACGGAGGTATCGAAAGATAACCTTTATTCCGTTCCAATGCCTCTTCGTGGGCGCTGCACTGTATCGAGCCAACGTGTTTACGGTAAATGCCATATCAGACCGTGTACTGTTAGCAAGATACATAAGTGCTCCTATTGCACTCAGATACGGGACTTCCTGTCCGAGGATTTCCTTCCCCTCTTCCCTGGGTCGGAAGGGTCTTTTTCTTTCTGCAAAGATCTCCCTATCATAGGGGTTCTTCAGAAATAGGCTCTGCTAAAGCCAAACCTTTCTGAAACCTTCTGAGTATAGGTCTCCTGGTGTATTAGGATCCCATGAGAAAAATGCTCGAGCTGGAAATCTAAGCAGTGCTTAGTTTACCATACTTCAAGTATGAGCATACTTATTCTAATTTTCTTCTTCAATTTATATAGTGACTTTTAAAGTTTCACACTATATGTTTTTATTTGCTCTATCTTGGTTCCGGATAGTGATACTTCAAGTATCTTCACACAAGTCCGAATTCAAGTCTCTTATACATATATTCAGTAACAACATCTTTCAATTCAAATTTTACTCTCAACTTCAAGTTGAGTGCTGTCAATGATGAGATATATCTAAAGGAAAATCATGACCAGAGAATAAGCTTCTTCGTGAAGCGTCAAGCTATCAGCTTTGTTATGTACCATTCTAATTCATTATTCTCATTTCTCTTCTAGAGAAAAAGCTAGTATACCGTGGTAATTGCCTTCTTTTATATGGCATATATTTATGTCGACTTTGGCTGTTACTCTATTTATAAGTTCCCTTAATAATATAATTCATATGGCCATTTAGTCATGGGGTGCTTCGTGCACTTCTACTTGCTCTGCACCGCTATTTCCCATCATGGGAGCAAGTTCTTTTAGTTTTTATCGCCGGTGTGTGCACACACTTTGGTCGATACATTCATTCATTTATTCCTGCCATAGAATATTCAAGACTGGGAGTGCCTCGCTAGCAGGCTTCTCTCCAGCTGCCAGGTCTCAACTGGCTCCCCTTCACTACTTGGGTTTTAGTGATTTGATCATGATAAGCCCTCTTTTCCTTTTTCCCCAGGCATCCCCAAGTACTTCGGGTCGGAGGAACTAGACTCCTTATTCATTCTGAGGCCTTTGAACAGATCGAGGGGTACCTTCAATTCTTTGGTACTGCAACCCTCTCTGGCGCATTATTTCTAATAATGCAACTTAATCATTCCCTTCATATCATAAAAATGGTCATTCAGTGGCAGTTTCACATATATTTCAATATTCTTCAAGACTTCTATTTCTCTACTAGTGCAAAAAGGTCATGCACGAGAATTCTATATGCTTATTTTCTCGGCATTCTCATTCAGGAGTTCTAATTCTCCCCCTAATGATGGGAAAATATTCTTCGTCAATAGTGGTATGGTACATATAATTCAAAGTGGGAAATTTCATGATGACCCTTTGCATGCACTAGTTGAATGTTGTAGAACTACATGTTCTTTTGAATAGTGATTAGGGATGCTCTGTGTAAAACTTCATGTTTCCACACATTTTCAAGAATTACAACTCTGCTCATTAACCAGGCTAATTATTAAATTCTTTTCAATTCATATGACTGCTAGTCTCTCTGCAAGAGGTGGCATGCTATGCCTATTCATAGTGCTCTGCTTCAAATCTCATCATTAAATGTCTTTAAAATAAAGTCACTAGTAGTGTCCATTGTGGCGAACTTCATATGATGGGATGAGAAAATTCATTAATTTCAGTAGTCTACAAGATCTTCTCTTCAAATGTTTCGTTCCTTGTGTGAGAGTAAACTCGATCACATTTAGGAAACAGTGTTGAGCACTTTGAAGTACCAAAACTGCCCTGTTAAGAGCTGAATTGGAACGCAAATGCCCTACTAGATGCAGTTCAGAGATTCAGAGACTTTGACTTTCTTTTCATAATTCAAAATTTATTCATTAATTTCCAGTGGCACATTCAGACACACAAAATCTTCAAGATTCGAAAAATTCTCACGATGATATTATAGCCCGGTGTGAGTTGTTTATGCAATCCCTTATCAGTGCAAAACTGGAGAACCCAGAATACACTACTGAAAAGATAAGAGTTAAGAGTTTCTAAATCCAGTCTTCTAAGCTGGCATGCACTACAAGTGCATTAAATCTATTATAGTGTAGCCCAAATTCATAGAGGAGGGATTACTCTTATTATGTTTTTCTTACATCCGGCATTTTTCATAACGCATGAGCATTCAGTGCAATTTTTCCATTTGTTTCTTCATGAAACATGCATGGATGCCTTCAAATTTAAGAGGGTTCAAAAATAATTGGGGTAAACAACGTTTCTTAAGTGCTGATGTAATACCCAATAATATACCCGTGGCTCTTCGTGAGCAATCTATGCACAGATTGCTACTAGCGATATATTTAAATTGATACTAACAGTATTCTTTAGGACAGATACGGGTATATGAGCTCTCTTAAAATGTTTTTTGTTATTCTACAACAGTATTAGTAACCTCCAAGGGCACTATATAGATTATATGTTGCAATCAGGTAATGGCAAGATTCATGATTCAAATAATTCATAAATTGATTGCAACTTTATATATACTGGAATAACGACAAATGCAAAACCCGTCATGAGAATTAATGTGTGCTCTTCTAAAACTTCAATTCAAGTATGCTCTTCAGGAATTTTCAATTCATGCTAAAAATTCATATGTCTGCTAGCAACCACAATTTAGAGTGCAAATTCATAAAATGTGACTCAAAATATACACCCACTACGTGTGGGTGTGCTCCCGAAACCAATAGACCGATATGGCAATGATTGACTCAGGCCACGGGCGATGCAATGGTACGGGAGCACAGTTGACAATAGGTTTGCTCCCAGAGGCTTCTATCACTAAAAGGGCAGGCCCCATAGTCAACCACACAGATGTAACCGAACAGCGGCGCAACAGGGCCGAGACGGTTATTCTAATTTCAATGACATATGTCGAGATCTTCGTTTCTCCATGCGCGCACTTCATGTGCGATTGCATTTAGAACAAGGGGGAGATTTGGGAGGTCTCTGCAAGAGTTCCCATCAACAATGGCAAGTTAAGCTTTTGCCATTGCTTTTCTTTCTTCTTTGATCGATAAGCCATAATTGAATGCATAATCATGGCAAATCATAGACCAATCTTCCTAATGCCGCATAATTTTTCGACATTATGCCTTGAGGGTTCTGCTCTTTTAATGTTGAAAATAAAATGCGACTTCTCCTTGTGTTATCTTTCTTAGGCAATGGACTTTCTCTTCATAGGTCAATTATTCTTGTTCTCCCATTCATGCCCTTCTTTAAAGTTTGGTGCTTTCTCCCCCTAGTAGCTTCTCCATGACTAAACAACAAAAGTTACAAGCACTTGGAGTTATACTTAGGTGAGAGTGGAGACTACTCCTCGAATGTGATATTCTTTGTCACAAAAGAGGGATTGACCATTTTTTATAATTTGCAGTCTCATGCATGCCCCATTCTCATATAATAGAAAGGATAGTATACTAGAGCGTCCAAAACCGCTTCTTAAGTGCGGTATGTTGCTCATGCATACACCAATACTATATGTTCATAGAGGGGTGCCTAAGAAAGTGCAATGCAGGGTTGTTCCGCACATCGGTTTCTAATCCTTTTGGGTTTCTAGCCCGATGGCGGCCCAGAGCTTCATGCTACAGGGTACAATTCTATAGTCTAATGTTCAAGTGAGGTTGCTCTGGCTATGCAATGTCAATACCTCAAATTCATATTTTATTATACTCGACATGTATACTTCAGGATTAATTCATAAGATTACTTCATGTAATCTAATTAAATGTGGTGCGTAACATAATTAATTCTCATGAATTTTAGTAATATATATATATTAGCTTGCCATTACCATTTCAAAGACATAAATTATTACTGATAATTATAATGAAATATGCACACAAGGATTGCATATAAATAATTATAGAATTAAATAATACTTCAAATTCAAAGCCGAGTACTTACTTCAAGTTCCCGGGATGCTAAAAGGCCGAAGTTTAAGTTTCCAATACATTTGAAAATCTCGGAAGACATCGGAAAAACTTCTAGTAATTTCCAAGCTTCCAAGGGATTTTAATGCATTTTTCATTCTTCCGGAAGCAGAGGTGCCAAATATAAATCCCCGAGTTGCATAACATGCCAAATTCAAATCTCGGGTGATTCTGCAAGAATCAAAGGGGTTTTCTGCAATTTCTGCAACTTCAGGGCAAATTCACAAATTTCGTGGTCTTTTGCAATTTCTTTTGAAAATTTCCGCTTAATCTGGACCTTTCAGTCCAGTGTACGACCTGCAACTAGCAAGGCTGCACGTAGTCTTATGATGATTTGAAAAATTAATACTCAAAAAACCTAACGGGTGATTCTGCAAGAATCAGGGGAATTTCTGTAATTTTCAAAAAAAAAAATTCTGGTGCCAATGTGCAAAATATTTCCAATTCGGCCCATCTACAGGGGCTGGGCGCTAGGCTCGGGGGCATCATTGTCAGACGGGCGGCCCATCACGAGCGTGGCCTAGGGGCAGCGGCTTCAGACGTGGTGGCTCAACATGGGCGCGCCCAACCGGGCGGAGGAGGAGGCGGCCCAGTGTGCAGTGTGGGCGCCGCCACCAAGGAGTGGGCTCAGCGGCGGCGCAGGTGGGCGGGCCACGAGCAACCGGCCTGGGCGCACCGGGCGGGCTGCTAGGTTCCCCAGTCGCCGCCGCCGAGCGTGACGCGCCGGCGTGCAGCGCGCGCGAGGGCGCAGCAGGCGCAATAATAAGCGGCGGCGTGCGGCGCGGCATGGCGGCAGCGCAGCGCTTGTAGGCTTGAGCTCATGGGCGCGGTGTGGGCGGACGGCGTGGGCGGCGCGCGAGGCGTCGGCGGGACGCCACGGCCATGGCAGCGTGGGCGCTAAGCGGTGCGGCAAAGCGGTCATGGCGGAGCAAAGGTGCGTGGCCGGGAACTGTGCAAAAGGAAGAATACTATCTTATTGCTACAAAATGATGGTGTAACTGTGCATTCTGAGGATGATATCCTTTCCATGGCTACATCTTTTTATAAAAACCTGTTTTCTAGGTCTGGGGGGAGGGCTCCTATCAGGCATAGAGATATATGGGATGATAATGAGAAGGTAAATAGTCAGGAAAACGAAGAATTGGTTAAGCCTTTCTGTCGGGGATTAGATTACGGCCCATAGCCATGGCCCACTCCCTGACGGCTCAATCAAACAGCCTACCAGGGCCCGGCTCCTTGGAAGGTTCTATCAGCCCATGTGCATCTGCCGAACGACCTCTTGGTCGGACGCGGTGCGTAACGACCTAGGATTCGTGTTTGAGTCTTACTCGAACAAGAGTTACTGCACGGCTACGTGAAGACCCGGACGTTGGTTTCCCGGATTGGATTAGGAGTCGTGATCCGCAAGACTAGGAGTATGCCTTATCTACCTCGGGATATATTTGGCATGTCTTGAGTTCGTTGAGATCTCGTAGTTAGCCCGCCCGATATTCCCTCGGAGGTCGGTTTGCTCGCACTATATAAACAAGGCCCCTCTGCGTGTAGAGGGATCGGATCCGCTTTTTGTATCTACTAGGCACTGATCTTCCTTTGTACACCCATAATCTCGCCGAGACTTGTTCGTCTCGCCGAGCCATCTCTTGTATTCATCTCGATATATAAGAAATTTGGGCGGGGCTATTATCTCTCGAGAGGCTGAACCAGGATAAAACTCGCCTTCTGTTCGTTCTGTTGTTCGTGGTTGTTCGGCGTGTCTCCTATCTCAATCTTGAAGAACCTTAACGACTTGAGATCGATATCTCAACGTCGGCGAATTTGGCGCCGTCCGTGGGGACACGCAGATCGAGCATGTCGAACTCCGTCGGCGATCTGTAGATATTTCCGAGGGCTACGACTCGGAAGGGCGGATGCCTCATCCTGTCGATTCAGATCGATCCGTCGGTCTCGAGCGCTTTCGCATCCGGAGGCGGATGTCTCCGCTTACATGGCGTAGATAGCCTCGGATCGCACTCCGTCATTGGCAGCGACTACGGAGGCGATGATCTTTACGACGGTTTAGATTTGTCAGATTCCAAGGCTATGTCGGTAGATTCCACCTGTGGGGACACAGCGATGACACCGTCTAGCATACCTTCGCATGGTCCCCGCAGCATTAACATGGCCGATGTGGGAACCTCTGAGGATCCTGCACGGGCTGTGGCGGCTGTCGAGGTCGGGCAGATTAACTCTGCTCGGCATCAAGACGAGGCTGCGCAGGCTGCTCGCGAACAAGACGTCATTCGCCGCAGCCTCGACGATTCCATCAATCAGACCTTAGCACGGTTTCGCGACCGGTGTAAGCGACAGCGTCGTAACCCACCTCGCGTGCCGGCGCTAAGTCTCCCGGCGGAAGCTTCCCCTGTTCGGGTCAATTCCCCGCGTGACCGGACTCCAGTCGGGGAGAACGCGGATGGTTCAGGGATCCCAGGACCCATAGATCAAAGTCGGGAACGGCTCGAAGCTATAGCAACGGTCCTTAGATCCACCAATCAAGCTGATCTCGCCCGCATGGGCGATGCTGTTGCGACTAACCTGGAGCGACTGGCTGAAGGCCTAAAGTCTCTAGGAGAAGTCAACAACTCCTCCAGGCAGCGCAGCCAAGCTGCCCGGAATGATTCGGACAGCTCTGATCGATCGCGTGACCCCCGTCACCATCGAAGGATCACTGTCCATGAGCAGGCTACCCGTGGTCGCCGCCGCCGCTAAGTCCTCGTAGTCATCGCGACCACAGGGCAAGCGCGCGCGATGATCACGGACGGTCCCCTCGTGAGGCGGCGTCGCCGCCACCACGAGGAAGGAGCGTGGTGGATTGTCCCGAGAGAGTTTCTCCGGCCGAGTCATCCTGTTCAGCAGAGTTCCCCGCGCAACAAGACCAACGTCTTCTCGAGACTAGGTTACGCCGGGAAGGTGGTCGGTCATATGCTCGGGTCTGCAGGCTTTCTCGACGAGCCGAGCTGTCGGTGGCCCTCTAAGTTCAAGCCGGTCACATGGAAAGGTACAATGGGACTCGTAACCGGAGGAATTCCTTTCCATTCACGCCACGGCCATCATGGCGGCCGGGGTGACGAGCTTCGTGATGGCTAATTACCTCCGATCGTCCTTGAGGGTCTTTGCTCGGACGTGGTCATTCAATCGGCAGGAGGGTTCCATCACTCATGGAACCAGCTTTGTGACGCCTCGATCGCTAATTTCCGAGAGCTGTTACGTGCGTCTGGGCAAGGAGGATGATCTGCACCGGATAATCCAGATGAGCGGGAGACCCTCCGCAACAACCGTGAAGCGTTTCATTAAGATCGGCAACACGATCCCGAACATCTCGGATGAATCATTGTCCGCGCCTTCAAAAACGGAGTCGCGACGAGCGGCTCACTCAGATCTCGAGATCAATGAGACTGGACCGCCAACGACTGTTCAAGGCGGTGATCATATGCCAACGCGCAGAGCTGCTCAAGACAAAAAGGCGTTCGACAAGGCGAGCCGCCCACCTGACTGGTGTGGATGAGAAGAAGAAGAGAAGAACAATGTTCCCGGTGACAAGAAGTCCGGAAGAAGAAGAACAAAGGTGATCTGAACAATACCGTCGCGGTATGGATCGCGACCTCCTCCCAAGGATGGGCGAAGAAGCCCAACAATAACTACAAGGGCAAAAGCACCTTTCAGGAGGCGGACAAGGCAAGAAAGGTCCGAGCGACCGATTTTGCAAGTTCCACCAAGACTACGGGACACGATACGCCATTTGTAGAACTTGGGCTGCAAAGCTCGAAGATTTCTACAACGGCAAGGGCCCAATGCCCACCCCGCCGAACAAGGTGATGCTGGCAGAAGGAAAGCGTCAAACCGACGATGGTGATCGGGAAGATGATGATGAATATCAAGAGCCGTGAACCATATCGCCGTCATTTTCGGCTCCTCGGCTTACACCTCTCGGCGCAGCCTCAAGGAAGCTGCTCGGGAGGTCCACAACGTCGAAAAGGCAAAACCTCAGCCTGAATCGATGAAGTGGACTGAGGTCCCCATCTCCTTCTCTCAGGAGGATTGCCCCACTGGGATGACCAAGCCTCAGCGGCTCCCACTGGTGGTCGCCCCGACCATCAGCAACGCGAGAGTTGGCCGCGTCTTAGTGGACGGCGGGAGCGCTTTGGACTTGCTTTCTGCTAAAGTCTTGGACGAGATGCAAATTCCTCGTTCCAAGCTGAAGGAAGTCGCAATGCCCTTCTACGGAATTGTTCCGGGAGAAGCTGTCAAGCCTTTGGGGCAGGTTGTCCTGCCTGTCACCTTCGGCAACCCAAGCAACTTCCGGACAGAGTTGATCACTTTCGACGTGGTCGACTTCCCATCGGCGTACAACGCGATCTTAGGCAGGCCATCTCTCGGTAAGTTTATGGCCGTGTCCCACCACGCTTACCATTGCGTGAAGATACCGGGTCCTAACGGTGTGATCACGGTCAAGGGCAACTACAAAGCGGCTCTGGATTGCGACGAGCAGTCCCTCGCCCTGGTCGACCAACTTCCGCCATGTCTCAAGTTCCGCAGACCAAGTCACAGCGCCTAGGGTCTCCCTTCAGCCAGGAGGAGAGACCAAGGAAGTTCCACTGTCTCTTGATGACGCTGCCAAGACAGTTCATCTCGGGGTCAATCTGGACCTCAAATAGGAAAGCGAGCTCATTGCCTTCCTCCGAGCTAATGCAGACGTGTTTGCCTACTGGGAGCCGTCTGATATGCCCGGAGTCCCAAGGGAGGTTATCGAGCACAAACTGGCTGTCCGGCCGGACAAAAGTCTGTTCGCCAGAAGCTTCGCCGTTTTTCGGAATTCAAACAGGGGATCATCAAAGATCGACTTATAAACCTTTCATTCTTTGGGTTCATCCGCGAGGTTGATCACACCAGTGGTTAGCCAACCCCGTCATTGTAAAGAAGAAAGGCGGCAAGTGGAGGATGTGTGTCGATCACACAGATCTGAACGCTGCTTGTCCTAAGGACAATTTCCCGCTGCCTCGTATTGATCAATTTGGTCGATCGATTGCGGACGCTTGACTTTCGAGTTTTTAGATGCTTGCTCCGGTTACCACCGGATAAGCATCTCCCGAGGATGAAGAGAAGCGCCTTCATCACCCCTTTTCGCACTTTTTCGCTATCGACCATGTCTTTCGGTCTGCGCAATCTTTGGTGCCACGTTGCGGTAGCTTAATGGAGAAGACCTTCCCGAGCTGTATGGAAAAACACGGAGGTCTATGTCGGCGACATAGTTGTAAAGAGCAAGTATGCTCCAGATCATGTAAAAGACCTGGCAGAGACTTTTCGTAATCTCACCAGGCATCGAATAAAATTAAATCCAGAGAAGTGTACCTTTGGTGTTCGATCTGGAATGTTGCTCTGTTATGTCATTGGCTCGCAAGGTATTTACGCCAACCCTGAAAAAATCGAGGCCATTGAAAATATGCTGACTCAACTACCATAAAGGAAGTACAAAGCCTCATTGGGCGGATGGTTGCTCTAAGCGTGTTTATTTCCGTCAAGGCTAACGCGGCTGCCCTTCTTTAAGGCCTGCGCAAGCATAATGGTTTCGAGTGGACGGAAGAAGCGATAGATCCTTCCGGGATCTGGCGATACTGTCCAATCCTGCCGTTTGACTACCCCGCGGCATGGCGGCAGCTCCCATCGTACCTAGGTTGCACGCCACAAGCGGTGAGCGCGATCTTGACGGTCGAAAGGAAGGCATACAATGACCAATCTATTACGTGAGCGAGGTACTTCACGGATCAAATGAGCGTTACCACGAGGTCCGAAGCTCCTCTATGCCTTGCTCATGTCTTCGTGAAGCTTCGCCACTACTTCCAGCGCATCAAATCATCGGTCCCGACCACGTTCCCTCGGGAGAAATCCTCTGGAACAAGGAATCTAGCGGACGTATAGCTAAGTGGGCAATGGAACTAGCGAGTTTGATCTGTTATTTGCTCGCCCGAACCGCTATTAAGTCACAGTCCTAGCAGACTTTGTTCTTTGAATGGACTGCCGCCCTAAATCGAGTGAAGCTCCCGAGCAACCCGATGAACCCTCTGGACCATGTTTTTGATGGCTCGCGACCGAAACTCGGGGCTGGTTTTGTTCTCATCTCCCTCAAGGAGAGCAACTCCGATATTCTATCCAACTACACTTTGCGGCGACTAACAACGCTGCAGAGTACGAGGCCCTCCTCACGGACTAAGAGTGCAAGTCGCTTGGTGTCCAACGGCCGATTGTGAAGGAGATTCACGGTGGTCATCAATCGTAAACAAGGAGTATCGGTCTTGCGATGACTCAATGGCGCGATACCGGTTGAAGTGAGGAAGTTGGAGCGGCATTTTCGGTTTTGAAGTGCTCTTCGTGCCGGGAAGGACAACTTCCGGCCGACCAACTATCCAAATATGGATCCTCACGAGAATCTGCTCGGCAGGGTGCTCACCGAGCACCTTCACAAGCCCTCAATCACATCTCCGGACGAGGCAACAGAGGCGGTGGTCTGTCTCCGTTATCGAAGCGGTCATGGATCGACAACGCCATTTGTCCGGTACCTTGCAGATGGGACCGCCTCGACGACGAAACCGAAGCGTTCCCGGCTTACAAGGCGTCTTTGCTCCATACAAACTTGTGGACGGCATCCTTTACCGTCAAGGTGCTCGGGAGTTCTCTCCAAGTGCATCTCGCAAGCAGAGGTGTGTTCTTCTTAGGGA
This sequence comes from Raddia guianensis, assembly GCA_036346415.1. NCBI lineage: Eukaryota > Viridiplantae > Streptophyta > Magnoliopsida > Poales > Poaceae > Raddia > Raddia guianensis. The sequence goes on along the minus strand of CM070539.1, from coordinate 22,155,786 downwards.
CATACACGAGGGTGCTGTGGCAACCACGCCTCCTTGAACTCGTCGGCAAAGCGTTTCGCATGGGCTATTATTGGCCCATCGCGCTACAAGATGCCCGGACATCGTGACTAAGTGCAAGGCTTGCCAATTTCACGCCGGAAGGCACACAAGCCCGCCAAGAGCTCCAAACAATCCCCATCTTGGCCTTTTTCCACATGGGGTGCGGATCCGCCGCCCATTCCTAAAGGGTACAAGGGCTACACACACCGCTGTCGCCATAGACACTTTTACAAAGTGGATTGAGGCGAGAGCTGCGGTCGCCTCTTCACGCCAAAACGGTGTTCGCTTTTTAAAAGCGGCGTGGTCACGCGCTTTAGGATCCCCATAAGGCGATCACGGATAACGGTACCCGGTTCGAGCGAGCTATTCTGGGAATCTGCGAACATTTGGGCACCAAAGTGCTTCGCTCATGGCACACCCACGAGCAATGGAGCGATCGGCGAGCTAACGGACAGATAGTCCGAGGTATTAAACGGCGGGTATTTGCTGCTCTCGCGAGCACAAGCAAGGCTCGGGTTGACGGTTCCTTCCGTCCTCAGGCGATTCAGACTACGGCCACCGGCGGCGGGAAACTCCTTTCCAAGCGGTCTATGGTGCGAAGCCATCACGCCACGAAATCGTACTCGGTTCGCTTTCGCGACGAGCTCGGTCAACTTAGTTGACGACGAGCAAGAGCGCCTCCTCGATCTCGATCTCCTCGAAGGCACACGCGACCGGGCACAAGTCAGAATGGCGCGCTACCAGCAAGATCTTCGCCGGCACGCTGCCAAGTCAGTTCGACTAAGGGCTTTGAAGGCGGGCGACCTCGTTCTGCGCCGTGTCCAGAACTTGTCCAATGCCAACAAGTTAACTCCTCGTTGGGAGGGCCCGTTCATGATCGTTTCTTCCTTTCGCCCGGGGGCTGTTCGACTGGCTATGGAGGACGGGAGAGAGTTGACCAGCACTTGGAACATCGACCAGCTTCGTAAGTTCTTTGTGTAGGTCTTTTCTGTGTTTGCTTAGCCTCGCGCTTTTTTGTAAACTTCGCGCCTTAGTTCGTCCAAGTCTCTCGGGCACCATGTAAAGTTCAATCCAATTCTTCGGTGAATCCTCGTGGCCTCTGTGCCCTTTTCACTACTTGTCTTCTCAGACTACACTTTCTTCTGGTAACACTTGATGGCTGCCCGGCCTTGCGAACTCTTGGCTCCGCAATCTTAAGGATTGTTCCCTACCCGTATCTGGTTTCGACAAGTTCCTAAACTCAGGGTTGCGTAACACGGCCTTTCCACCTTGCGGCTCAGTCTGCTCTCGTAAGCCCTCCGCGGCAGAGGCACTTACTGCTCGGCGCGACCACTTGGCAAAGCCTGCTCTCGTAAGCCCCGCGCGCAGGCACTTTCCTTGTTCGGTTACTCTGGGCGCCTAACTTACATCAACGAGCGGACTACGGGGCGAATCGAGCAAGGTACGGTGTCGCTCTTTCTCCTACGCACATGCTCGAGTTCGCAAGTTTAGGTTCTCGAGCATCGTCTGCATCGGGGATAGGGTGTCGCTCTTTTCTTGTGCACTGTTCAGGTTCGCAAACTCAGTTTCGAGCGGATCTTAGCAACGGGTGGGAGTTAGGCTAAGCGCCACCGGTTTTCTTAAACTTCCTAGCTGTTCGCTTTTCTCTTAGTTTACATTCGTTCTTGTCCTTTTGCTGCTCTCTCTTTGCGGGAAAAGGGTAAGTTTTTATTAACAAAATTTGCAGGTACAAAGTCCATCTCGGGTTCTGACCCTCTGACTACCTAGAAGCGAGTTGCTCCTTGAGCTCCTCGATCACTTCCTTAAGGCGCAGGACTTCCCCCTGGGCTTTGAACCCCTCCCTGGCCTCAGCTCGGAGACGATCGGCTTCCTCCTTGCTGCTCCTGGCCTGCTCCGTCGCCTTCGCACGGAGAGCCTCGACCTCTTCGGTCTTGGCCCGCAGCTGGTCGGTCAGAGCCTCACTCTGGCTAACTCGCTGCTCGACGGTCTTGAGCTGCACGTCCAGCTCCTTGACCTTCTTCTCCGCGGTGATCGCCCTCACCACCATCCCACGCATCTCCTCAATCTCCTCCTGTGAAGCCCACAGGGTTGAGATCTTAGCCTGGAGTCCCGCGGATGTTTGCTCCTCCTTGGCGAGCCGGGCTTTGAGCTTCTTGGCTTCTTCCGCGAGCTGGTTCCGCCGGTGGGACGCGTCAGCAAGCTGCTCTTCAAGCCACTTCGTGCGGCCCGGCATCTCCTCCGCGGTGCTCGCCTTCACGGCTTGCGCGCGAAGCTCCTCGGCTTCCTTTAGGAGAGCCTCAGACGAATGCCTCTCCTTGGTCAGCTTGGCCTTGAGCTTCTTCGCTTCGCCTTCAATGGCTCGGCTTTGGGCAGCAGAGCGCTCGCCCGGATCCCCGTCTCAAGATGTCGCCGGAGGATGCCAAGACGGCGGCCCATTCGATGGTGACCCCATCCTCGAGTTCCGCCATGGTGTCCCTGAAGACCTGAGAGGGAAGAACAAGTTGACTACGTTTTGATGATGTGGCTAAGCTGAACAAAATTTGGCCTTGATGTTTACCTTGCCAAGTCGGCGCTTCATCCGCGACGCAGCGGTCCTCGAGGCCATCGTCCACTAAGCCCCGCTTCGGCGGGATGAGGCGGCGCGTTCTTGCGGCGCCGCCTTGTTCGCTCCTTCTTCTTGAGGAAGCGATTCGCCGGGAGCGGGAGCGACAGGCGAAGCGCTTCGTCTCGCGCTCCTTCTCCTCTTCCTTCTCCTCTTTCGCCTCAACGCTTTCTTGGCGAGGCCGAGCCACTCCGCTTGGTGGCGCCGTTAGTTACCACCGGCGGGACGGCTTGCTCGACCGCCGGGGCTTCTTCTGCTCCTGGCGGCGGGAATCTCACCGCTCGCGGAGAATCCGTCGCCTCGGGGTGAGCTGCCTCGCGACGAAGTGCTGCGCAGACGGTTGCTCGGCCCCGCCTGGCGCTTCCGAGCCATCGCCTTGGCACGAAGTCCGTGGCGCCGCTTGCCGCCTCTCGCCTCCAGCCGCTCCACCGCGCCTTTGCGCGTCGAGTGCTTTCGGCGGAGCCGGCGGCAAGCAGCTCCACGCCGCCGGCTTGTCCTTGAGGCTCGCCACCATCGCCGTGGACGCCGCCGCAGATGCTCGGGCAGGATGATCTCGACCGCCTCCTCGGCGTCGTCTGTGGCGGTCTCTTCTTGGGCGGTGATGAGCGAGTTGATCGTTAAGTCTAGTGCGGTCGGAAGGTGGAAAGATCAAAAGATCGAGTTCTACATACCGCCGTGGAGGGCTTGATCCTGATCTTCCTCGCCGGAACTTTCCGCCTTTTCCTCGGGGGCTCCTTGGCGGCTTCTCCGCTTTGGCCCTTGGGCGTTCGCGGCGATGAGCTCAGCTCTCTGGTGAGCTGAGCACTCCTCTCGCGCAACGCAAGGAGTTTCTCCTTGCGCGCAACCTCCTCCTCGAGTCTCCTTTGCTCGGCGACCTGTTGTAGCCGCGCCATATGGCCCGGGTGAGCTTGCGTGTAACGCCTAAGCCAGAGGGCCATGGTCTTTACCTCTTCGTCGCTCTGCTCGGCGAGGAGGGAGGGGCTTGGTCTCTTCTCGCTGGGCTGACCACGCGCCCGCTTGGTCTGCTCGGTGCGCTCCGTCGCCGCAGCTGGTCTCTTCGACGGTTGGCGGCCGCCATGGCGCGGCGAGCTCCGCGTCGGCTCAGCCGCCACCTTGGGCTTTGTGGCCGACTTGGCCTTGCCCTTCTTCGGCTTCTCCTTCTCAGACCCGGAGAGATCCTCGACGATCCCTCCGAGGATCAGCTGGTCCTCCTGCACGCTTTGAGAAGCGAACGTCAGCATTAAAACCAACAGTGTAAATCTAGCAACACGGGCTGGGTATAAGTGATTTACCTCGTCTGTGCGGACGAGCACGTTCCTCGGACGAGTGTAGGCCACCTCGCCGGTGACCTCGCTGTCCTTCTTCGCCGCCTTCAGCATGGCGTCGACCCGCTCGGTCACCCATGCGTCGGTTGGCTTCTCTGCCCGAGCAGATGGAATCGTTAAATTCCTGTTCGGAGAAAACGATCAATGAAGAGGTTGAGTCTTAAAGGCACTTACCCGTGCTCTCCTTGTGATGTCTTCCCATCCTCTATCTTGTAGAAGGATAGGACCTTCTTCGCAGCGGATGATTACATTGTTGTGAAGTCCCGGATGATCTCTCGCCTGCGGAGCCCGAGGCTCACGAGGGAGGCGATCTTCCTTGTCAGGTACCAATCCTCGGCGGACATCTCCGGCCGAGGCATTGGGGTTCCCTTCGCAGGAGCCTTTCCGGTGAAGATGAGCTTGCTGTCGCCGTTCCGCTTGCTGTAGAACCACCTCACCTACCACGCGCCCATCGAGTCGAGCAGCGGTGGACGAGGATACGGCGCGTCGTCGGCGGTGGCCGGAGCTTGAGGTAGTAGCACCCAGCGCTGAAGCGGCGGAGCTGCTCCTCGCCATCTTTGTGTAATAGTGGAGGAACAATTTCACCGGTGGATCGATTCTCAGATAGCCTTCGCACAGTGTGCGAAGACGGCCATCTGGAGGATCTTTTCGGATTGAGGTTCGCCACCTCCAATCCGCTAATGTTTAAGAAGGCCTCAACGAAGTCGCCGGAGATCGCACCCAACAAAGGCGAATCGCTGAAGTTAACGAACTCTCCCTCCAGCTGCTCCGGAGTATCCTCTCTCCGGCAGCCTCCAGCTACGGCGTCGATGTGGCCCTCCTCCTCCCAGATCCTAAGGTCCTCCTCGGTCGAAGCTAGTGCCGTGAACTTGGCCATAGCGGTTCCAGGGATCGGACGGCGTGGTTGGTGGTGGAGTTTGGGTGCTTGATCTTTGGCGTGGTTGGAACTAGGGCTTAGAGAGGAAAGGCGTGAGAACAGAGTGGTCGGCATGGGCGGCTTGGGTGCTTTTATAGTCCCATATAAGCAGCTCTCGCAACGGTTTAGTCCCAAAACGGCTAGTTTTTACTACAACGGCTAGGTAAAACAGTGCTGCTTTCACCACGCAATGACAAAAAGTTACCATTGAGTTCCGCCAAGCGGCTATTTTTTCCAGTGTCCGCACTGAAGGCTGAGTGCTCTGCTCGGACAGATGTCGTTCCCTGTTCGACGCAACGGAGTTGTTCGGTACTGAGCAGGTTTATTCGGACCCGAACATGTCTTGTTCGGTTGAAACTTAACCTGTTCGGTCGATCGTTACATGTCTTTGTAGCAGGAAAAATACCCTCTTCGTGACTTAGAGTCTCAAGAGGAAGACCCCACTCTAGTGAGTCCTTCCACTTGAGTCTCGGGGGCTAGCTGTCGGGGATTAGATTACGGCCCATAGCCATGGCCCACTCCTCGACGGCTCAATCAAACAGCCTACCAGGGCCCAGCTCCTTGAAGGTTCTATCAGGCCCATGTGCATCCTGCCGAACAGCCTCTTGGTCGGCACGGTGCGTAACGGCCTAGGATTCGTGTTTGAGTCTTACTCGAACAAGAGTTCTGCACGGCTACGTGAAGACCCGGACGTTGGTTTCCCGGATTGGATTAGGAGTCGTGATCCCCAAGACTAGGAGTATGCCTTATCTACCTCGGGATATATTTGGCATGTACTGAGTTCGTTACGATCTCGTAGTTAGCCCGGCCCGATATTCCCTCGGAGGGTCGGTTTGCTCAAGACTATATAAACAAGTCCCCTCTGCGTGTAGAGGGACTGGATCCGCTTTTGTATCTACTAGGCACCGATCTTCCTTTGTACACCCATAATCTCGCCGAGACTTGTTCGTCTCACGAGCCATCTCTTGTATTCATCTCGATATATAAGAAAGGGCGTGAGGGCTATTATCTCTCCCGAGAGGCTGAACCAGATAAAACTACGCCTTCTGCTCAAGGTCGTTCGTGGTTGTTCGGCGTGTCTCCTATCTCAATCTTGAAGAACCTTAACGACTTGAGATCGATATCTCAACCGTCGACACTTTCTCTGAAGATGAAATTAGGAGTGCAATCTTTGAGATGGGTCTTAATAAAGCACCTGGTCCTGATGGGTTCCCAATAGAATTCTTTCAAAAATGTTGGCATATTATTAAAAATGACTTACTCGATGCCTTTCAGGAATTTTATATGGGGGAGATGCAAATAGAGAGAATTAATTATGGCCAGATTATTCTGTTACCTAAAAAGGTAGGAGCTATCATGGTCCAACATTTTAGGCCTATTTGTCTTTTAAATTGTTGCTATAAGATATTCACAAAGGTGCTCACAAACAGATTGGAAGGTGTTTTGAATAGAATTATTTCCAAATCCCAGAATGCCTTCCTCAGGAATAGATACATAGTAGATAGTATCATGACTTTACATGAGGCCATGCATTCTGTTAAAATGAGTAAGGATTGTGGTATTTTCTTGAAGCTTGATTTCGAGAAGGCCTATGATAAAGTAGATTGGGATTTTTTGTTTCAAATTTTGAGGCTGAGAGGTTTTCATGAAAAGATGGTGCTTTGGATTAAACAAGTGGTGTCCGGGGGGACTATGAATGTCAATATTAATAATAGGCAAGGTAAATACTTCCAAGGAAATCAGGGCATGAGGCAAGGGGATCCTTTATCCCCTTTGCTTTTTAATTTAGTTGCGGATTGTGTTTCTAAGATGATCATTGTGGCCCAATCTAAAAACTTGATAAAAGGGATTATTCCTGATCTTATAGCGGGAGGATTGAACATTATGCAGTATGCGGATGACACCATATTATGCATGCAAAATGATTTGATGTCTGCTAGGATTCTAAAGTTCATCATGTTCCTATATGAGATCCTATCTGTTCTTAAAATAAACTTTCATAAATGTGAAGTGTTTGTCTTGAATAGTGATTGTGAAACTGACAAAATTTATTCTGAGCTGTTCAACTGCGATGTCGGATCTTTACCGATTACTTATTTAGGTATACCAGTTTCGGGCAATAAGCTGAGAGTATATCACTGGAGTAATATTGTTCATAAAGTGGAAAGGAGACTAGAGGGCTGGAGAGGAAGCTCTCTGTCCTATGGGGGGAGGCTGGTCCTTATTAATGCATGTCTTTCTAATATACCTATTTACAGTATGTCTATGTTCTTAATGCCAAAGACCACGATAGATAAATTGGATAAACTTAGGAGAAATTTCTTCTGGAAAGGGAATGGGGTGAAGAAAAAAATTCATCTCATCAAATGGGATATAATTTGTAGACCAAAAGGTAAAAGTGGTCTGGGTGTGATGAACCTTAGGGATATGAATGTGAGCTTACTCTGCAAGTGGTTGTGGAGATTGGATAGTGAGAGTGGTGTGTGGCAGGATATTGTGAAAAAGAAATATTTGAAGAACATGACCATTTCCTCTGTTAAAGCCAAAGCTAGTGACTCGCCTGGGTGGAGAGACATTCTTAAGTGCAGAGATGTATATTCTTCAATTAGATGTTATACAGTAGGGGATGGGTTGAAAGTGGATTTTTGGAGGGATTGTTGGGCTGAGGGAATACCGTTAAAGGATAAATTTCCACACATGTTTTCTATTTGTCAGGACAATGACATCACTGTTGCTCAATGTAGAGACAAGCAATGGCAACTAGCTTTTAGACGATGGGTGAATTTTGATGATGAGATTGGTTGGGCTGCTTTGATTTCTAAAATTTCTAGAACACCGTTTGTTAGTGAACCAGATAAACCTATGTGGGGGGTGGACAGATTAGGCAAGTTCACTGTTAAGTCGGTTTATAAAGTTATCTCCAATAAATGGCACAATAAGGACTTCAGGGGGATCTGGCGATCTAAGCTACCTTTAAAAATTCAAATCTTCATGTGGCTGATTCACAATAATGTCTTGTTAACTAGAGATAACCTGAGAAAGAGAAACTGGTCAGGTGATCCCAGGTGTGAGTTCTGTGATAATATAGAGACCCTAGAACATATCTTTTTCTCTTGCCCCCTTACAAAAGCAATGTGGGGAGTAATTGCAGCCTGCTGTAATATCATTTCTAGACCAAGTAGTATGGAGGGTTACTATGCTTGGATGAAGAATCTTTGGCACGTGAACACTAAGATTCATGTTTTCTGTTTAGCTGCTTTTTGTTGGAGCATTTGGATCCATAGAAACAGATCATATTTTGATGGAAACAAAGTTAAATCCCCCCTTTCGGTTATGCACATGGTTTGTGCTTTTATGCAGTTCTGGTCGGGGTCCTTAAAGGATGATATGCAAAGTGTTATTAGGGGATGTTCCCAGCATTTATGTTCTTTTATTGCAGGCTTAGCTCAGACAGAAAAGATGAGAAAAGAGATTGGTGATCGAATAACAGGTAGCGTGGCTGCAAGCAATGAGCAAACTAGAAGGGGAGCTGGCAAGACATAATCGCTATGAAGAGCAAAAGAGAGAACGTGGGGAAAGAAGAGCTGCTGTTGCAATGCAGAGAAGTTGGCATGGATGGCTCTGAATCAACGAAAAAAATAGTATTCTGACAGAAGGGAAGTTGGAAAAAGTGAGGCTTTAGCTGGGTGTTTTTTGTTTTTGTGTGGTTAAACTCAAAACTGCTATTTTTGTGGTGGTTCCCTGTGTTGTGGTGAGAACCTGGAGATTAAGTTGCTGTTAGCAGCATATTTGTAAGCCGGTGCACACTTAATTGTTTCCGTTGTCTCTTTTGGTAATGAAAATTGGGGATATGTCCCCTTGTGGAAAAAATACAAGGTGGTTAATGCTAGCATTAAATGGCCCATGATTTTAGGATCGTGGTTTTCAAATTGTTAGCACATGGTTGGCTGGAATTAAATAATTATTTGTCTACTTATTACTAATTAATTCAAGCGGAGCTGGTTCGCCTGGTTCACTGGTCTGGCTCAGGGTAGCGAATCATATACTACCCGGGGGGTGTATTTTATTTATTTATTTTATTGTGAAATTTCTTTTTTTAGTCCAACACTAGGATCTAGCACGACGCTGACTCGGTCAATGGGGAGCAGTGTCGCGTCAGCTGGAAGACTATTTGCTCCTAGATCGTCGTTGGTGGGCTTTTTTGATAAAGAGAGTTTTATTGATCTTAGAAAATTATATCGAGAAGATATAATCAAACTAAGACCACACCCGGTCTCTGCATAGTTAGGATGCACACAGCCTAAAAAAAAAAGGAAAACGACATGGCACCAAAACATGTCGGAGCGAATTACAACACACAACATAATCTTCAGTTCCAACCACCCCACAGCAACACTTGGACTACGAAGCCCTCCGAAAGCAACGCCTTCAAGAAGAAAATGACACGCACGCGCACCGCCATTGCCATGATCCAACCAACAAAGGACAGACCATAGGTTTTCACCCTGGAAAGCTAATTCCTCGAACTCCAGACAATGCCTTCAGCAAGGGAGCGACAACAATGCCACCATTGCCAGGTACAACCAGTTAAGGCCAGACCTAGGGATTACTCCCCAGAGTCGAGGAACCGGTACCAAACAAGCACCACCAAATCGAAGTCCCCCAGTGCTGCCGCCCCTCCTTACCGAGCCACTGCCGCCATACCTCCCAAGCTTGACCAACTGCAAACGGCCACGAACTCCACGACAAGCAAACCAACTATAGACAAGCCACCCCACGATGACAGTGTCGCGAGATAGCCAATAGGCACACGCTCAAAGTCCGTAGGATCCAATGAATAAAGGTTGAGTCGCCCGAGTAAGTGAATCCGTGAGTCAATGCCAAGATGACTCCAGCCATCGGGCCGGCATAGCAGCCACTGACTAAAGATGAAGACAATGTCGCGAGAAGTAGCCGCAAAACCAACCGGCAAGACGACGAACCAGATCCGGATCCTCCAACGACCACTGACGGCCGCCACCGGCTTGGGGTCCTCGAGCTTCACTCCCTTGCGAGGGCCCTCCACTTGTGTTGGTCTTGGCTTGCCAAGACCTCCGTCGACCATACTTGTGTTGGCAGCCCCCACCGTGCGGTCCCTACGATGTTGCGCTATTTCAGGTCGCCACCAAGCTGACGCTGGGGAATGGGGAATTCTTCTCCTTTTGGAGCGGCGCCTAGTTCAATCGCCAGATGCCACGAGGGCTCGCCCTCAACATCTTCGTCGCCTCCACCAGGAAGAACAAATTGGTGTCTGACACCCTACTCAACAACTGACTCCAGGACCTGCGTCGTAAATTCAAGCTCACAATGGCTGTTGAGTTGGTCACTGTCGGTGTCTAGGAAACGGATCCACGGACCGGCAAAAGATCTAAAAATTTAAGCCGTTTTACGGCAAACTTGTCGTTTTACAGCAATACACAACATCAAGGCTAACATGGACAACTAAACTTGCGATGCTTATTTTATGTAACTAAATTGTCATGATGTTGAAAATCCTCTATTAGTGCTCCTTCCTTTCCAAAAAATAAGGCATATAAGTTTTTGGCACGGTCTTTAAAGAAGAACTTTGATCATCAATTTCTTTCATGATATACGATTAACAAATACAAAATTAACATCATATAAAAGAACTTTCAAATACCAATCCAACCATATTACATGCATAACATAGAAGATATAAGTTTTTGGTTTAATTATTAGTCAAAAGTTACCATCATTGACTTTTTGAAATCTATGCATGCTTTATTTTTTTTGGAAGGAGGGAGTATTAGATAAGAGCGCTCGTTACCAAACGTGCAATAGTTCATGGAGCATGCACATCAAACTACACGAGTGACATTTCATGGTCATGAGCATGCAATAGGACAAATTACAAAATGACGATACGAGCACAACATGCAACAAGCAGTAGTTTAAGTACACACATTCTCATACAGTGCAGTATTTAGATTAAACAACTAGCCACAACTAAACTTGATGATCCAAGGAGCTGCAAAAGCTTGAGTGCTGGTAAAGTGGTGAGTGCCAACAAGTTTTTTTCAGCTCCCAAAACACCAACACGGCAACACTAGGACAATATAAACAACTACATACCAAAGCTGTAAAAACAGAAGACGAAACTAATTGAAACCATCACCGTTTCCTAGACTCCAATCCAACTTGCACAGATACATGCGCTTTATTGAAACGGCAAATTTCAGAACAACATGATCACTGGCCATCAGAATAGAACATGCTTGGGTACACCCATAAGGCCTGTAGCTGACCATACCAGTTCCTTTTGAACACAAGGTCAGGATCGGTGGATGGATCCCATACAGCATCTGTGTCACTACCCAATCCATGCAAGCTCCACGGTTGAGTGTAATGTGCATAGTACAAGCAGTTGCTCCTCCCTCCCCATCGCTGTGGCCTCAGGCAAGAAAATGGCTGGCTCCTCACATCATCTCCAACAAAGAGTGCCCAATTGTGCAGCTTCTTTACCTTCTTCCATTTTGCAGGCTTGGTTCACATGTCGAGGCGGTACGCCACATAATTGACTGGTGGACCAGCTGAAAAGTTTATGTAATGGTCAACAATGAGAAGTGCATCACCACAGACCACTAGCCATGGTCTTAGATATGGGCATTCGGTCATGCCATCCCACCACACAGTTTCCAACTCCTGCAGTCCAAGCTGGGGGGCCAACTTCACAGTGTAGAGTCTTTGGTAATCCATAGCGATGAACAGCCCATTGAATTCCACAATCTGATCAATCCGTACATCAGGAAACTCATACTCTGACCAAGAGTCACTTCCAACTGGCCAATCAAACAGGCAGTCTTGATTACCGACAAGGAGATGTGAATTGGGTGATGCAAGGGGAGCAGTCAGCATGCCACAGAAGTAGATTTCATCGCAGTCATCGCTGAATGGCAGGCGTGGGGGTGACACTTGGGCACCAGTGAACACATCAACAACAAGACAGTACCCACGACGGCAGCAGATAAGCTGACCATATGAAGAGCCTGCAAACTTCATCTTCTGCAGAGTTTCCTGAGGAATCTGGCAGCAAAGGGCTTTGTTTCTGTTGGCTAGATCAATGACCTCGCATGTGTGCAACTTCTGATGGCCATTGCGAGAAGGGAGATGAGGAGCTTCAATGCGGACATTTGGTCGCATGAGGAGAGGCGGGAGGAATGTGCAGAAAGTAGATTTGGTTGGGTACGATGAGAAGGCAGCACGCCAAGAGCGACAGGTGCCAGCAAAGGCAAGAAGGTCAAGGAAGGAGCCTGACCGAGCGATGATGGAGTGAAGAAAACCTTCTGGGAGTTCTGCCCAACGTTGGAGTGCAGACACGACAGGGGGTGTGGAGACAGAGGCATCACAGATCTTTCTTTGGTTCTGCATGATGCCGGCCACTCTGCAAAATACATTGAATTCAAGAACAAATTAGAAGGATGAGCCATTCCAAGGAATGGAAAAAATACAGATAACCTAATGGAACCACGACGCCATCATATATTCATGAACTCATCCCAGATACCATCATATGTTCATGAAATCAACAAGCTATATATGTGAAGCATCATTAGAAGCTTAATGAAACAAGGATTTTTACTCAATTTGGTGTATTCTTTTATGCTCAGGACCATTGGCGCAATAACATGCAGGAAGAAAGTAATTCATTCTCCATATATGTACCTACTTTTTAAAACTTCTTTGCAAAACTAATTGGTACTCCCTGTTTGTTCTTTGCAATAACATGCAGGAAGAAAATATCTTCAAACCAAGACATGAAAAGTAAACACTTGAATGGCCGCACACATTATCATCGATTATTCCAACAAACAACAAAAAATGCACCGAACATTTATGATCTGGTGTACACCTATTAATTCCATTTGCAGATGATGTGGTGAGTTAGGGCAAACATTCAGGTTTATGTTGGAAGCGACCAATGCTCCAAAGCCACACTGAAATCAAGTATTCTTTTACAGTAGCCGCACTAGTTGGGGCGCACGCCGCTGCTTCACAAACAGATAAACCTACTTGACCATCATAGATGAAAAGAAAAAAAACCAACCTACTTGATCAAGCCCAACTAGGGTTCTTAGGGCATGTCCAGTGGTGTCCCACTCGTCCCTATTTGTGACCCAAACACTCTAGCCATAGGATCTATAGCGTAGGGAATAAAATATAAGAGAAAGAAATGTAGGAGAGGTAGGATAATGATTGAAATGTGGATGACTAGTGATGAGATAGGGAAGGTTCTAGGGTATGGTTGGACATGCCCTTAGTTCTTAGGTCTTATATTACCAGTAAAAAAATCTCTAGTGTAACCCTAGCGATGCGAGTTGACCTCTTCCACAGGGATAAATGTTAATTGCATGACAAGCATTTCCTGGATAGGTTTGGATTGAGAGGGAAAATCAAAGGTGTAAACACGAGGCCCATACATTGATAAACAGATCAAGTTGAAAAACTAGGGTTCTGATGGGTGAGAGTTCTTGCCTTGTAGAGGAGGCAGGTGGTGGCAATGCGAAGGCCAGTTGGTCAGAACAGAACATGCTTGGGTACACCCAGAAGGCCTGTAGTTCAGTGTACCAGTTTCTCTTGTACACAAGATCATCATCGGTGGATGGATCCCACACAGCATCTGCCTCAGCACCCAATCCATGCAAACTCAACGCTTGAGAGTAATGTCCATAATACAAGCAGTTGTTCCTCCCTCCCCATCGCCCTGGGCTCATGCAAGAAAATGGCTGACTCCTCACATCACCCCCAACAAAGAGTGCCCAATTCTCCAGCTTCTTCACCTCCACCCATTTTGCAGGCTCAGCAGACATGTCAAGGCGGAACGGCACATAATTGACTGGCGCTCCAGATGAAAGGGTTATGTAATGATCAACGATGAGAAGCATGCCGTCGCACACCACCAGCCATGGCCTTAAGTATGGGCATTCATCCATGTCATCCCACCACTTAGTTTCAATCTCCTGCAGGCCAAGCTTTGGGGCCAACTGCACAGTGAACAACCTATTATAAGCCAATGCAATGAGCTGACCATTGAAGTCCACAATCTGATCAACCCCTAAATCAGAAATCTTGAGCTCTGACCAAGAGTCACTTCCAACTGGCCAATCATACAGGAAGTCTCGATTACCGACAAGGAGATGTGAGTTGGGTGATGCAAGGGGAGCAGTCAGCATGCCACAAAAGTAGATCTCCTCACGGCCATCTCTGAATGGGAGGCGTGGGGGTGACACCTGGGAACCAGTGAACACATCAACAACAAGACAGTATCCACGACGGCAGCATATGAGCTGACCATATGAAGAGCCTGCAAATTTCATCTTCTGCAGAGTTTCCTGAGGAATCTGGCAGCAAAGGGCTTTGTTTTTGTTGGCTAGATCAATGAGCTGACACGTGCGCAGCATCATATGGCCATTGCTAGATGGGAGATGAGGAGCTTTGACGCAGATATTCGGTCGGACAAGGAGTGGTGGGAGGAATGTGCAGAAAGTAGATTTGGTTGGGTAAGATGAGAAGGAGGTGCGCCAAGAGCGGCAGGTGCCAGCAAAGGCAAGAAGTTCGAGGAAGGAGCCCGACCGAGCAACGATGGAGTGAAGCAGACCTTCTGGGAGGTCTGCCCAACCTTGAAGTGCAGACACAACAGGGAGCGCAGAGATGGAGGCATCAGAGATCTTGCTGTGATTCTGCATGATGGTGAACTCTCTGCAAGGCATGAAAAGAATTAGAACGACAAACCACTAAGGAATGGTAAAAAAACAGACAACCTGCCAGAACAACCTATATACTTCTGAAATGAAATACTCCATATGCAATAGATATGTAAAGGGGCTGTAAAACGTTACTGTGAACTAACGGACAAGGATTTTGATTACATTTGGCGTATTATGCTCATGTCAATGGAGATTCAAGACTATAGCATGCAAAGGAAAAAATATTTCTTTCTCCAAATGCTTCACTGCTTTCTGAACTTCTTCCAAAAACTGATTGGCATTGGTTTTCAAAAAAAAAAAAACTGATTGGCATCTTGAAACTGTGGCATGAAAGATGCACAAGGTAGTACACGTGATCATCCCATGAAAGAGAAACGCATTTAAAATACATGTGTTGATGCATGAAGACCAAATCGTGAGGTACGTGAAACAGTACAAATGACGTTTGAAACCACCCAGCCACATAAAAAAAATCGAGTCTTTTTTATTTATCGTAGGCTTGTTGCCGCAACAACGGGGACGCATGTATGATTCTGCTCGGTGGGCATGCTTAATTTTTAAACAAACTACCTGATCAATCAAGTATTCATCTAGGGTTCTTACAAAACAGAATATCTTAGAACAACAAAACGCAGCAAAGATCTAACCCTAGCGGTGCGGATAGATCTTCTCCACGGGGAAAATTACAGGACGCGCGTTTCTTGCTCTTGGGAAGGGCTTGGACATAAAAGAGACAAACTCAGCTCACACAGGCGATGAACTCGAGACGTGCACATGAGAAATGTAAGAAGAAGCTAGGGTTCATACGAGATTGGGATTGGAGGAGGAGGAGCCGAAGGGGTGCATGCCTTGTGGAGGAGGCCGGTGCCGGCGGCGACAACAGGTAGGCCGGTGCCTCGTCGCCGGCGATGCCTTCCTGTGGCGACCTTCACCCGCTCTCACTGTTTTTTGTTTAATGCTTTCCAACCCCCTGGGTTCCTTCCTTTATAAGGTGATGATAGTGGATTTGTGGGCCCAATCTGGGCTTTGATGGGCTTTGCAACCGTGAACCGTCGTGACTAGGGAAAAAATATATTGTTCGTTTTGGAACTATCAGTCAAATATTGTTCATTGTAGTTGGAACTAATGCATGCAAAACCTTAAGAAAATAATTTCTTGTATTGAAGAAAATGTTTTTTTTACATGAATGGTGGGATGAAAGATGTTAATTTACACCATGTGCAACCATATCACCTTTATTTTGTTCCTTTCTCTATTCACTTCGATAGAAACTGAAAGGGGACTTTACTAATTTGCCATCATAAAAATGGTTGGGTTATATTTTGCCACTATATTCATATGACGTAGAAACAAGAATGCTTGCATGTCTTTAACATGGTAAGGATGGAAATGGAGCACCAATGGATATCCATGGATCTCTTCTAGTTCAACAAAATAAACTAGCTTTTCAGTTTCTTCTTTTGTTTTTCTAAATATAATTCTATTAAGTTGATCCAGAGAGATCCACATATTGATCCATTCACATTCCTAAACATGGCTGACAAATACACTTGTGACGTGAAAGGTGCATAATTGCCCTGGTAGTACTACACACGTTCGTCACATGAATTTGAAATTTATGCGTTTGATGCATACAGCCATTTGCAAACCAAATCGTCAGGTCAGCAAAACATTAAAATTTATGTCGAAATCCACTTAGGCACATAAAAAAGGAGCCCTCTGATCGATCAAGTCCGACTAGGGTTCTAAGGTAGCATAAAGGTTCCAAAACTAGTGGGAAATCAACTATTTTCCATCGGAAATTGAGAAATCGAGCGTAAATGGGATTGAAATCAAATGTACAAGTTAAGTTTGTAAAATAAAAAAATAAAAATAATTATAATAGTACTAATGCCTAGGAATGTTATGTGGTAAAACTTTTACAAATATTAGTCTTATTTATCCAAAAATTTAAATTTTTATGTACACAAAAATAACTACATTTAATCTCATGATTTATTCAATTCCTTGTTATAATCCCACGGTTTCTCCTAAAATCCCATCGTTTTTCTGTTTTGGCAACGCTGCGTTAGGTTTGCAATTAAAAAAACTGAAATGATTTTTCATCATGTCGAACGATTTCTTTGATTTCTCGTTAAAATCCATCAATTTCTCGTAAAACCTTGTGTTTGAACATACACCGTGTTTGAGGTCGAATGATTTTTTAGCGTGCACAATTTCTCAAGAATTTGAACAATTTCTTAAGAATTTGTTCGATTACCAATTGAAATCCATTGATTTCTCATAAATCCTATCCTTTTTTCATTTTGCGAACACTCCATTGGATTTCTGAACTCAAAAATAAAAAAGATCTTTTTTTGAAATCTCGTGGGAAATAAAAAAACCGATGTTGAACAGGATTTGCTCGATCAACATTTTTTTGCTGCAGTACACCTACAACAAAATGAATTTCAATAAAAATCTGACCCTAGGGATCGATGCGAGTTGTATCAGCTCTAAAGTTCTTCTACACGTCCTTGTAAATCTCTATTCAACTTTATTGGCAATCAAGCTTCTGCAATTAAGGGCATGCCTAGTGCTATACTCAAACATACCTCATCTCATTCATATCCATTCATCTACCTGCATTTTTCTCTCTTATATTTTATTCCCTACCTACTGCTACAATGTTTGTAAGGGTCAAATGAGGGAAGGAAAGAGGTAGCATTAGACATGCTTTAAACTAACAAAATCGCAAAAAAAAAAAAAAAAACTTTGGATGTACTTGTCAACTATCTTTAGCTCTATACAAATTACAAGTTAAAATTCATTCTTAAGGTTATTCCAGATGCCAAGCGTTAGACAGTTGGAACTGATTTGAACACTAATAATGATTTTAACAAAAAATTGCAATTATTTTCAAATATATTGGTATGTCATATTACATAAATAATTTTTTTATGCAATATTTAAGTTGCTGCTTTGAACCGAAAAAATTGATGATTTGCCACTCCCAACATTGACGCTCGCTAAAATTGCCACCCTGTGTGTATTACACGTGGGATCATCTGTATGTATTACACGTGGGTCAGAGTGGCATTTTAGCGAGCGTCAATGTTGAGAGTGGCAAATTGTCAAATCTCCCGTTTTGAACCACCTACAAGATTGGCTACCTAGGTCACCGGGCATTGGCTAGGCCCTAGCCAGGGCAAGAGGCCACAATGCATAGGCCCCACCTAGAGGAACATTAATTAAGGGTTACAGAGAAAGAAAAAATTCTATTGATTTTGAACCATTCATATGTATTAGAATTATTTCTTTTTATAGTTATAACTCTATTCGTCTAGAAATATAAGGAGTATTTTGTTTCATTATCGTAGACTTTGACCAATAATTATTCTATTAATACATTTTTTTTGTGACACAAAATTAATGTTAGTAGGTTTATATTAAAAGTACTTACATATATGATTATGATTTTATATCACGAAATGACACATTAATAAGTAATTGTTGGTTAAAGTATTATCTTAACAAAAATAAAATACACCTTATATTTCTTAACGAGGGAGTAATATAGATAAACTTTAATCCTTACATAGGTAGAGTAAATAATGAAGTACATCTAAAATTTGTTCAGAAATTTTCATGGCTTTTGTTTAATTGCATTGGGATTACATTGGATATGTTGCCTTCAAAAGTATTCCCATATTATTGCTAAAATGATATTTCTATATGGTCCTTCATTATTTCCATGCTACTGACCTAATGCATGATGATTTATGATAATGATTACAGTTAATTTCAGTGGCTATATATGTCAGGTCACATGAGGCACACAACATTAGGGCTGTCCTGGAGAACAAAACTTGGAGATGGCATTTGCCATAACCAAATTTTCATGGCCTTCAATCTTCTCTGTTACTTTTCCTTGCATAAATACCAAACATGTAACTGTTCAGGACCATACACATCAAACTACACAAATGACATTTCATGGAGTCTACACATCCTCGACAAACGAGATTACAATAATCCATGAACATGGACGGCTGGTCCACAAGAGAGATCATACTGGCCCTGCAACACGTGGGTAACATTCCCTTCTAATGCAAATAGGAAAAGATGCTTAAACACTTCTACATACCAGCACAACATGCAGCACGCAGTAGTTCAAGTACACACATTCTCATGCAGTGGGGTATTAGATTAAACAGACACAGCTCAAAACATGATGACGCAACTAGCTAAAAAGCTTGAGTACTGCTAAGTGCTAACACCAATTTTTTAAGCTCCTAAGTACTGGTAACTGGTAAGACAACATAAACATCTCATACCAAGTTCTAAATACCAAAGGACGAAATTAACTGCCACCATCACCAACTCCTAGACTCCAATCCAACTTATAGAGATATGTGCTCTCTATTGAAATGGCAACTTTCAGAAGAAACATTGATCACTGGCCATCAGAATAGAACATGCTTGGGTACACCCATAAGGCTTGCAAGTTGCAACTGACCATACCAGTTCCTTTTGAACACAAGGTCAGGATCGGTGGATGGATCCCATACAGCATCTGCGTCACTACCCAATCCATGCAAACTCCACGGTTGAGTGTAATGTGCATAGTACAAGCAGTTGCTCCTCCCTCCCCGTCGCCGTGGCCTCAGGCAAGAAAATGGCTGGCTCCTCACATCACCTCCAACAAAGAGTGCCCAATTGTGCAGCTTCTTCACCTTCTTCCATTTTGCAGGCTTGGTAGACATGTCGAGGCGGTACGACTCGAACTTAACTCGTGCACCAGCTGAAAGGTTTATGCCATGGTCAACAATGAGAAGCGCATCACCGCAGACCACTAGCCAAGGTCTTGGAAAGGGGCATTCGGTCATGCCATCCCACCACACAGTCTCCATCTCCTGCAGGTCAAGCTGGGGGGCCAACTTCACAGTGTAGAGCCTTTGGTAATCCCTAGCGATGAACTGCCCATTGAATTCCACAATCTGGTCAATCCGTACATCAGGAAACTTATAC
Source organism: Raddia guianensis (assembly GCA_036346415.1). NCBI lineage: Eukaryota > Viridiplantae > Streptophyta > Magnoliopsida > Poales > Poaceae > Raddia > Raddia guianensis. The sequence continues at coordinate 22,136,130 of CM070539.1, read as the reverse complement.
TCTGACCAAGAATCACTTCCAACTGGCCAATCAAACAGGTATGTTTCAGTACCGACAAGAAGATGTGAGTTGGGTGATGCAAGGGGAGCAGTCAGAAAGCCACAGTAATAGAATTCCTCACAATCATCGCTGAATGGGAGACGTGGGGGTGACACTTGTGCACCAGTGAACACATCAACAACAAGACAATATCCATGACGACAGCAGATGAGCTGACCATATGAAGAGCCTGCAAATATCATCTTCTGCAGAGTTTCCTGAGGAATCTGGCAGCAAAGAGTTTTGTTTCTGTTGGCTAGATCAATGACCTGACATGTGCGCAACTTTTATGGCTATTGCTAGAAGGGAGATGAGGGGCTTTGACACGGACATTTGGTCGGACGAGGAGAGGCAGGAGGAACTTGCAGAAAGCAGATTTGGTTGGGTACGATGAGAAGGCAGCACGCCAAGAGCGGCAGGTGCCAGCAAAGGCAAGAAGGTCGACGAAGGAGCCCGAGCGAACGATGACAGAGTGCAGCAATCCTTCTGGGAGGTCTGCCCAACCTTGAAGTGCAGACACAGCAGGGGTCGCAGAGACAGAGGCATCAGAGATCTTGCTGTGATTCTGCATGATGGTGAACTCTCTGCAAGACATGAATTCAAGAAGGAATTAGAACGACAAACCACTAAGGAATGGCAAAACAAATACAGGAACCTGCCAGAACAACATATATAGTTCTGAAATATTTTTTAGATGATGGAAAGAAAGTTCCACCCTCTACATCGTAAGATGTACACAGCCAATATAGTTCTGAAATATATGGGATAGATATGTAAAACGTTACTGAGCACTTAAGAAAACAAGGATTTTGATTACATTTGGCGTATTATGCTCAGGACAATCGAGATTCGAGACCATAGCATGCAGGATATTAACAGTGGGCACCTTGCCGTCTGTTTTTCCTAAAAAAATACTATAGCATGCAGGGGAAAATTATTTGTCTCCAAATGCCTCCCTGCTTTCCGAACTTCTTCCAAAAACTGATCGGCATGAAAGAGGCACAACTGCCTGGTGCTGGTCGTACATGTGATCATCACATGAAAGAAAAACGCATTCAAAATATATGCGTTGATGCATGAAGACCAAATCGTGGGCGTCGCGAAACAGTACAAGTGATGTTGGAAACCGCCCAGCCACATCAAAAATCGAGTCTTTTTTTTTCTTTATCGTAGCCGCAATAGCGGGGACGCATGCATGCTTCTGCTTGATGGCCCTACTTAATTACTCTAAACAAACTTCCTGATCAATCAAGTACAGCATTCATCTAGGGTTCTTACGTAACAGCATACACATCTTAGAACAACAAAATGCAGCAAAGATCTAACCCTAGCGGCGCGGGTAGATCTTCTCCACGGAGAGAATTGCAGGACGCGCGTTTCTTGCTCTTGGGGGAAGGTCTTGTACTTGAAAGAGGCAAACTCAGGCCACACAGGCAATGAACTCGAGTCGACACGCACAGATGAGGAATGTAAGAAGAAGCTAGGGTGTATACGAGGGAAGCGGAGGCGGTCCAACGCCCATCGGACCGAGACTCCCGTCCGACGCCCACGCTGGCGATCCGGCCGTGGCGTTAGATCTTAATGACATTTGTTATTTTGTTTAGACATGTAAAAAATTCAAAAAATCAAAAAAAATCACAAATATTCTCTAATCAATGTCAGGTACCACATATATTTTTATATTGATATAAACATTTATAAAATTAGGTTATTCTTTAAAAGACGTTTATAAAAATGAATATTGGCCATGCTGATCTGAATAAAATATATGTTGTACCTGACATTGATTAGAGAGTATTTGTGATTTTTTTGATTTTTTGAATTTTTTACATGGCTAAACAAAAATAACAAATGTTTGCTCAAGATCTAACGTTGGCCGTTGGATCGAGATCCAACGGCCAGCGCGGGCGTCGGAGGGAGTCTCGGTCCGACGGGCGTTGGACCGCCTCCGCTTCCGTATACGAGTTGGAGGGGAGGGGTGCAAGCCTTGTGGAGGAGGCCGGTGCCGACGGCGACAACAGGAGCCTCGTCGCCGGCGATGCCTTCCACCTGATCTGCTCTCACTCGCTGACTGATTCACTATCGCTTCCCTTTTCTCTTGGGTTCCTTCCTTTATAAGTTGTTCGATCGTGGGCCCAATCTGAACTTTATGGGCCGGGACCCTCGTAAGCCGTGGCCGGGAGGAAAACAATTTCGAGTTTTTTCGAGCTTTATTAAGGAAAAAGTCCATTTTACCTCCCTCAGTTATGATCACGGTTCACAAAATCGCCGGTTAACCACGGCTAACCGCGCCTCCACGGGGGCACGGTTAGGTAAACCGGCGGTTTAGGGTTTGGGGGTTTGGGCAAAATTCGTTTAAATAATTTTTGAATGTAAAATATACATAAAATTCCTAAAAATACTATTATTTGTTATATGCATTTTGGGTTAAACAAAATTTAAAATTTAAAATTTTAAAGAATTTTTTCAATTTTCACCTTTTTTATATTTTTTTCTTCAGAATCCATGGCTAACCGCGAAAAACCACCGGTTAACCGCCAAAAACCGCAGCTAACCGCGAACAAAGCTGTCGGGGATAAAATCGCGGCCCATTGCCATGGCCCACTCCCTGACGGCCCAATCAAACAGCCTACCAGGGCCCAGCTCCCTGGAAGATTCTATCTGGCCCATGTGCATCCTGCCGAACAGCTTCCTGACTGGCGTGGTGCGTAACGGCCAAGGAATCGTGTTTGATTCCGTCTCGAACAGGAGTTCTGCACGGCTACGTGAAGATCCGGACGTGGTTTCCCGGATTGGACTAGGAGTCGTGATCCCCAAAAATTGGAGTTTACCTTATCTACCGTGGGATGTATTTGGCACGGTACGAGTTCGTTACGTATTCGTAGTTAGCCCGGCCCGATTCTCCTCCGGTAGGTCGGTTTGTTTACCACTATATAAACCAGCCCCTACGGCGTGTAGAGGGCATGAGATCTTCGCATAATACTTTCTGTACACACATAATCTCGCCGAGACTTGTTCGTCTCGTCGGGAATCCTCTTGTAATCATCTTTGATATAAGAAATTTGGACGAGGGCTATTATCTCCGAGAGGCTGAACCGTGATAAAACCCCTGTCTCCTCGTTTCGCCGTTGATTGATGTTAGCTCTACATTGGCGTGTCTCCTATCTCCCTTTATTAAGAACCTTAGTTGACTTGGGTCAATATCCCAACCGTCGACAGTTGGCGCCGTCCGTGGGGACATAGTAGATCGAGCATGTCGAACTCCATCAGCGATCAGAGATCTCTTCCTGAGGGCTGTGACTCAGAAGGACAGGATGTCACGTCCCCTGTCAGATCGGATCGATCCCTTCGATCTCTATCACCTTCCAGGTCTAGGACGGAACTCTTTGGATACGTTCCGGAGATGGTCTTAGATCAAGCTCCCGTCATTGACGATGAATACGGAACCGACGATCTATACAATGGTTTGGATCTCTCAGATTCTAAGGCTATGTCGGTCGATTCCTCCTGTGGCGACACAGTGATGACACCGTCTAGCATGCCAACATACGGCCACCGCAGCATCAACATGGCCGGTGCAAGGACCTCAGAGGATCCTGCGCGGGCCGCGGCAGCCGACAAGATCGGGCGGATCAATCCTGCTCGGCAGCAAGATGGGGCCACACCGGCTGCTCGCGAACAAGTTGTTCGCCGCGGTCTGGACGTCTCAGTCAATCAAACCTTGGCGCAAATTCGCGATCAGCACAAGCGACAACGACGCGACCAGCCTCGCGCGCCTACGCCAAGTCTCCCGGCAGACGATCTATCTGCTCGGGTGGAATCCCCGCATAACCGGACTCCGGTCGGGAATAACGCGGATGCCTCAGGGATCTCAGGACCCCGTGAGCAGAGTCGGGAACGACTTCAAGTCCTGGCAGCTGTGGTCTGATCCACCGGCCAGGCCAGCCTTTGTTTCCTTAGCTCTGCGCTTTTGTAAAACTTCGCGCCTTAGTTCGTCCAAGTCTCTCGGGCCGCCATGTAAAGTTCAATCCATTAAGCAGTGAATGTTCGCGGCCCCCTGCGGCCCTTCTCACCACTCGTCTTCTCAGACTACATTCTCTTTGCTAACACTTGATGGCTGTCCGATCTTGCGAACTCTTGGCTCCGCGATCTTCAGGTTTTCCCTGCCCGTATCTAGTCTCGACAAGTTCCTAAACTCAGGGTTGCGTAACACGGCTTCCTGCCTCGCGGCTAAGCCTGCTCTCGCAAGCCCTCCGCGGCAGAGGCACTTACCGCTCACGGCACAACCACTTGGCAAAGTCTGCTCTCGTAAGCCCTCCACGGCAGAAGCACTTTCCTTGTTCGGTTACCTTCGGAATCGCCTTACTTACGTTAACGGCGGTTCTCGAACGAGTCGATCAGATCTGGTGTCGCTCTATCTCTCTACGCACGTGCTTGAATTCGCAAACTCAGGTCTTCATGCATCGTCTATACCGGGGGCTTGGTGTCGCTCTTTTGCTTGTGCACCTGTTCGAGTTCGCAAACTCAGGTTCTCGAGCAGATGCACAACGGGGACTGGGAGTTAGGCTGGCGTTCTACCATTTTTCTTAAAACTTTCTAGCGCTGTTCTGCCTTGCTCTCGGTTTTCTGTTCGTTCTTGTCTCTTGCTGCTCTTTTTTGCAGGGATGCAGCTGCTCGGTCAGACTATCGCTCTGACTCAATGTGGACTACATGGGCCTCGGGTATCCTCTAGAAGGCCCATAAGGGAACGGATGGGGGCAATACAAGTCGGCCGATTAGGGTTGAAGATTGCTCGGGCCACACGCGCCTTGCGCCGCAAGAGAGGACCCGAGGATATGGTATATCCCCATGTAAATAGCAGATCAATGCATGCATACCATGTAACATCATAACAGAAACAGTTGCCATATACCCCGCGACGCTCTGTAATCCTATCCCCCCTACACTATATAAAGGGAAGGGATAGAGGCCGTAGAGAGAGATCTTCGGCATCATCATCAAGCATACACAAAAACCCTAGTCATCTTGCATCCCGCATATTGATCAATCATAATCCCAGAGCACAGGAAGTAGGGTATTACCTCCATTGAGGGCCTGAACCTGTATAACCCTGTCTTGTGTTACCCATCTGGTTTGGTTCTTGATTAGCGTCCCCTCGTATAAATTCAATGCCGGCGGTGACCCCCCAGTTAGTCACCTGTCGATAGTTGGCGCGCCAGGTAGGGGGCAGCGTCAAGATCGTTTTTCAGATCAGATGGCTTTTTCGAGATCGCCGTACGTCGACATGAGGCTAGGGGAGTCTCTTCGCTTTGGCGCCCTGGACTTCATCGCCGACGGCTTCGACAATCTTCATCTCTCCCCCCACGGGAGATCGTTCAACCAGAAGGTACACACAATCAACGGGACCCATTGCCTTTCGGCTTGGAGAATTCTGCATGTGCTTTCTTCAGGAGGATCCGTCGGCAGCCTCACTTTGCCCCCCTCAGCGAGGAGGGCGAGGAAGAGCCCCATGAGATCGCCTACCCCGGCCTGGACATCCTCCAGCCCGATGAGGTCTATGAATCCCTGACTGGATTTCTCTCCGGACTCGGGAGTCCTGCCGCGGCTTCCGCACAGGCAGCTCTTGAGATTCGGACAAGAGATAACCACTCGGGAAACCAATCAGCTGATCCGGTCAGGTCAACCGCTCGGGTTCGGCAGTGTTCGTGGGTGTCATCAACGGTGGCCAACCCATTGGACAGAGCGAACAAGTTAGCCTCTCCGCTTCAGACTCCGAGTCCGACGGGAGCGCTGAGATTTGCAACTATCGGGAGGTTTTCGTCCTCGGTGCGGAGGATCATCACTCCACCTCCCAACCAGTCAGACCTGAGGCAACCGCTATCGTGGCGGCAGACCCGGACTCTCGCCGAGTGGAAGACCGAGATCGCGCACGTCAGCTTCGCACAAGCGGCCGTGACGTCCAGAACGAGCTCTGCGCGGTCAAGCTAAGGGACCAGGAGGTCTACAACACTCCCCAGGCCAACGTCATCGCGTCAAAGACTCTTCTTGAGACTATCGCGCCGCAACTCCCAGAAGGCAGCCCATGTATCCAGGCCCTTGCTCGAGCGACGGCCATGGTTGAGATGGCGGCCATACAACAGAACGAGGCAATACCGGCTCCGACCGCCTCGGCTCGCAGTCGATCTACGTGCAATCGGAACCGGGCTCGAGCCTCAGCGGCAGGTGACTCACACCAGTCGCCCGCCCGTGATCTGCGTCAAGACATCGAAGCCCGGTGGCGGGAGCGCGGTAACGACGAGCGGGACTCTCGTGGCCACCATATCCGTCGCAATGACGATCAGGCCGAGAGCACCGCCAGGAGCAGCGCCAAGGCCCGCGTAATCTCAAAGCCATGTTCACGATGGCAGATCAGGAGGCTGAAGCCGAGGAGGCCATCGCAAATCACCGCGGAGGCACTAACGGAGGCCCCAAGAAGAAGCCTAACGATGAACAAGGCAAGCCCAAGGACAAGAAGCGAAAGGGAGACGAGATGGTCGCCAACGTCGAGCGTTACCGACCTAAGCCCCCCAACGACAACGACTACAAAAAAGTGATGGATTCGGTATGTCCCTTCCATCCTCGAGGTAAACACTCTGCCAAAGACTGCCTCATTTTGCAGAAGTTCGCCGAGAGCTCCAACCAGTCTGCCAAGGGCGGTCAAGGCAGGAAACCCGATGGAGATTACCAGGACGCTGAGCGCGAAATCAGCTATATCTTCGGGGGCTCTGATGCGTACGAGTCCAAGCGGAAGCAGAAGCTTACCACTCGGGAGATCAACGCTATCATGCCCCCAACTCCGCAATACTTGCGCTGGTCCGAGGTGCCCATCACCTTCGATCAAACGGACCACCCGGATCGGATTGCCTTCCCTGGGAGGTATCCACTGGTTTTGGATCCGGTCGTTCAAGGGAGCAAACTAAAAAGGGTCTTGGTCGATGGCGGGAGCGGGATTAACGTCCTTTTCATCAAGACCTTCGACCAAATGAAAATCCCACGTTCCGAGTTACGGCAAGGGTCATCTCCGTTCCACGGGGTAATCCCCGAGACGTCCGCGATACCACTCGAACAGATTTCCCTACCGGTCACGTTTGGGACCAAGGAGAATTATAGGACTGAGAGCCTAATCTTCGAGGTGGCCGATTTCGAGACGACATATCATGCTATATTGGGAAGGCCGGGGATTGCCAAATTCATGGCGGTTCCCAACTATACTTTTCTCGTCTTAAAGATACCAGGTCCCAATGGTGTAATCACCCTCCCTGGTGACGTTAAGCGATCCTCGCTCATGACAAATAAAGCTGCGAGATGGCGCAGGCACTCGATTCATCTGCTGAGATGGAGAAGATCCGACTGGAGGTCGCAAGCCTTCAGGAGGAAGGGGACGTCCCCGCCAAAAAGCAGGCCAAAACATCCATCCAAGCAGCCGAAGAAACTAAGAAGATCCTCCTGGACCCGTCCGACCCGGCCAAAACAGCCGTGATTGGGACAGGGCTCGACAGCAAATAGGAAGACGCGCTCGTCACTTTCCTCCGGGCCAACCGGGATGTGTTTGCTTGGAAGCCTTCGGACATGCCCGGTGTTCCGAGGGAAGTGATCGAGCACTCTCTTCACGTCAACGAAAAGGCGAAGCCCGTCAAGCAACGCCTACGAAGATTCGCCCCGGATCGGAAGGACGCCATAAGGAGTGAGATCACCAAATTGCTGGCCGCGCGGTTCATCAAAGAGGTGTATCACCCCGACTGGCTTGCCAATCCGGTCCTGGTGCAGAAGAACAACAAGACATGGCGTATGTGTGTCGACTACACCGACCTCAACAAGGCGTGTCCCAAGGATCCTTTCGGGCTCCCCCGCATCGACCAAGTGATGGATTCCACCGCCGGGTGCGAGCTCTTGAGTTTTCTGGACGCCTATTTAGGCTACCATCAGATCAGCCTGAAGGAGGAGGACTGCATCAAAACGTCATTTATTACGCCCTTTGGTGCTTTCTGCTATATCACAATGCCATTCGGGTTGAAAAATGCAGGTACGACTTATCAGCGCACTATACAGCGGTGTTTTCACACTCAACTCGGACGCAATGTGGAGGCATATGTCGACGACGTCGTCATAAAAACCAAATCCAGATGGGATCTCATAATAGATCTGACCGAGACATTCGAGAGCTAAGGGCATTCCGGATGAAGCTAAATCCCGAGAAGTGCGTTTTTGGGGTTCCGTCTGGTAAACTACTCGGATTCATCATCTCCAATCGAGGGATCGAAGCAAATCCAGAAAAGGTCGGTGCCATCCTCAAGATGAAGCCACCTTCGATCGAACGGACCACCCGGATCGGATTGCCTTCCCTGGGAGGTATCCACTGGTTTTGGATCCGGTCGTTCAAGGGAGCAAACTAAAAAGGGTCCTGGTCGATGGCGGGAGCGGGATTAACGTCCTTTTCGTCAAGACCTTCGACCAAATGAAAATCCCACGTTCCGAGCTACGGCAAGGGTCATCTCAGTTCCACTGGGTAATCCCCGGGACGTCCGCGATACCACTCGGACAGATTTCCCTACCGGTCACGTTTGGGACCAACGAGAATTATAGAACTGAGAGCCTAAGCTTCGAGGTGACCGATTTCGAGACGGCATATCATGCTATCTTGGGAAGGCCGGGGATTGCCAAATTCATGGCGGTTCCCAACTATACTTATCTCGTCTTAAAGATGCCAGATCCCAATGGTGTAATCACCTCCACGGTGACGTTAAATCCACCTCGCTGCGGACAATGAAAGTGCGAGATGGCGCAGCACTCGATTCATCTCTTTGAGATGGAGAAGATCCGACTGGAGGTCGCAAGCCTTCAGGAGGAAGGGGACGTCCCCGCCAAGAAGCAGGCCAAAACATCCATCCAAGCAGCCGAAGAAACTAAGAAGATCCTGTTGGACCCGTCTGACCCGGCCAAAACGGTCGTGATTGGGATAGGGCTCGACAGCAAATAGGAAGACGCGCTCGTCACTTTCCTCCGGGCCAACCGGGATGTGTTCGCTTGGAAGCCTTCGGACATGCCCGGTGTTCCGAGGGAAGTGATCGAGCACTCTCTTCACGTCAACGAAAAGGCGAAGCCCGTCAAGCAACGCCTACGAAGATTCGCCCCGGATCGGAATGACACCATAAGGAGTGAGATCACCAAATTGCTGGCCGCTCGATTCATCAAAGAGGTGTATCACCCCGACTGGCTTGCCAATCCGGTCCTGGTGCAGAAGAAGAACAAGACATGGCGTATGTGTGTTGACTACATCGACCTCAACAAGGCGTGTCCCAAGGATCCTTTCGGGCTCCCCCGCATCGACCAAGTGGTGGATTCCACCGCCAGGTGCGAGCTCTTGAGTTTTCTGGACGCCTATTCAGGCTACCATCAGATCAGCCTGAAGGAGGAGGACTGCATCAAAACGTCGTTTATTACGCCCTTTGGTGCTTTCTGCTATATCACAATGCCATTCGGGTTGAAAAACGCAGGTGCGACTTATCAGCGCACTATACAGCGGTGTTTTCACACTCAACTCGGACGCAACGTGGAGGCATATGTTGACGACGTCATCATAAAAACCAAATCCAGATGGGATCTCATAACAGATCTGACCGAGACATTCCAAAGCCTAAGGGCATTCCGGATGAAGCAAAATCCCGAGAAGTGCGTTTTTGGGGTTCCGTCTGGTAAACTACTCGGATTCATCATCTCCAATCGAGGGATCGAAGCAAATCCGAAAAAGGTCGGTGCCATCCTCAAGATGAAGCCTCCGGCCAACCAGAAAGATGTGCAGAAGCTCACTGGATGCATCATGGCACTTAGCCGATTCGTTTCCCGACTCGGGGAGCGAGGCATGACTTTCTTTAGACTCTTACGCCGACAAGACGATTTTCGATTGGGACGGTGGAAGCCTGACAAGCCTTTGAAGATCTGAAGAGGTTCCTAACCACACCGCCGGTGTTGGTCCCTCCCATGCCCCAAGAGCCCCTCTTGCTCTACATTGGCGCGACGACTCACGTCATCAGCAGCGCTTTGGTGGTGGAGCGAGATGAAGAGGGCACCCTCCAAAAGGTACAGCGTCCGGTCTACTTCGTAAGCGAGGTGTTGGGCGAGTCAAAAATAAGGTACCCACAAGTCCAAAAGCTTCTGTATGCTGTGTTACTCACATCGCGGAAGCTCAAGCATTATTTTCAAGAGTATGAAATTTCGGTGGTCACCTCTTTCCCGCTTGGAGACATACTCCATAATCGGGAGGCCACTGGGAGGATTGCCAAGTGGGCAGTTGAGCTTGGAGCCTTTGAAATAAAGTTCAGGCCTCGACTAGCCATTAAATCTCAAGCGTTGGCCGACTTTGTCGCCGAGTGGACAGAAGCCCAAACCCCAACAGCAAAGGATAACCCCGAGTACTGGACAATGTACTTTGATAGTTCCCTCATGCTCAGCGGCGCGGGAGCTGGGATTTTGCTCATATCGCCGAATAGAGAGAAGCTACGCTACGTCCTCCGAATATTGTTTCCCGTCAGCAACAACGCCGCCGAATACGAGACACTCATCCACGGTCTACGCGTCGCCATATCGCTCGGCGTCAAGCGGTTAATGGTACGCGGAGATTCTCAACTCGTGGTCAACCAAGTCCAAAAGGAGTGGTCTTGTATTGGCGACAGCATGGCGGCTTACTGCCAGGAGGTTCGCAAGTTAGAAGACAAGTTCGACGGACTGGAGCTTACTCACGTGCTCCGCCGCGACAACGAAGCAGCAGACGAGCTAGCGCGGATGGGATCCACTCGGGCCCAGGTCCCGAGTGGTGTTTTCGTCCAGGAGCTACGCGCGCCGTCGATCAAGCTACCATCTGCACCAGGGGAAGATCAAGAGAAGCGGCCAGAACCCGACGCAGAGATACTATCAATCACTCCCGGATGGACTCAGCCCTACTTAGATTATCTTCTTCGTGATGAGCTGCCTGAGGATCGAAGCCTAGCCGAGTGCATCACACGCCGAAGCAAAAGCTATAAGGTAGTCGGGGACGAGCTTTTGAAGCGATTCGCCCGGTACTAAGCGTTGCATATCTGAGCAAGAAGGCAGAGAGCTACTCAGAGAAATCCATTCGGGGGAGTGCGGGCACCACGCGGCAGCAAGCACCCTGGTGGGCAAGGCCTATCGACAGGGATTTTTCTAACCAACCGCGGTCACAGATGCGGAAGATATAGTACACAGATGTGATGGGTGTCAGTTTTTCGCACGGCAGATTCACATGCCGGCGCAAGATCTGCAGACGATTCCGATCTCTTGGCCCTTCGCCGTCTGGAATCTAGACATGGTGGGCCCCCTCAAGCGAGCGCAAGGCGGATTCACTCATCTCTTCGTCGCCATTGACAAATTTACCAAGTGGATTGAAGCCAAGCCGGTTGCTGTCATCACGGCTGCCAAGGCACGCGAGTTCTTCCTGGACATCGTTGTGCGTTTTGGCGTACCCAATCATATCATCACCGACAACGGCGTTCAGTTCAAAAGCAGTGAGTTTCAAGATTGGGGCGAGGACTTGGGCATCAAAATCTGCTACGCATCGGTAGCCCACCCAAGGAACAGCAGACAGTTGAGCAGCGCCAACGGATTGGTGCTACAAGGGCTCAAAGCCCGAATTTTCGATCGCTGAAGCCAGACGCAACGCTACTGGGTTAAGGAGTTGCCCTCGGTGCTCGGGGCTCAGAACAACCCCAAGCCGAGCCACCGGGCGTACACCCTTTTCCTAGTTTCTGGCTCGAAGCGGTCCTCCCGGTGAATTGAAGTTCGGTCTCCTCGGGATGCGATTCTGACGATAATTAGTCGGATGAAGCAAGGTGTGAAGACCTCGATCGGCTCGAGGAAGCCAGGGAAGCAGCATTGATCCAGTCGGCAAAGTACCAACAGGGCCTGCGTCTCTACCATCAGCGTAACGTACGGAGCCGTGCATTCTCCAAGGGAGATCTGGTCCTCCGAAGGAATCAGAAGCACGAGCATAAACTCTCCCCACTCTGGGAAGGCCCCTATGCGATCGCCGAGGTGACCCTTGGGGGCTTATCGGCCACAACGTGAAGATGGATCTGAAGTGCCCAACACCGGAACATCGGCGACACGTCGTTTTTCCTTAGTTCTTGTATCCAAGCAGCATTTGTGTAATTAGTTTCCCTTCTTTTGACTTGCTACTTGGCCGTAAAGCGACCAAGCGATGAAGTCGGGCTACACTAAATAGTGTGCGGAGTCAACCGCACCCTATCGATCAATAAAGTTGTTTTTCTCTACATGTGTTGATCGCATTCGAGTAGTACGAAAATTCTTGAGTAATGGCGCCTTTACATCCTAGCGACAATGTTTAGCTACTTAGCAGTGCAGAGGAAGAAAGCCAAGTGCTACTTCACGGCACTCGAAATTTGGACGGTCGGCGGATCGTTTCATGAAAAATGATAACACGTATTATTTGGATAAGTCGGATCACCGGTAATGGGGATCAACCAAAAGTTTCTATTACAGGCATAATTACAAGTCCAATTGATCAACTATTTGGACAGCGATCGGATGAACTTCCCTAACAAAGCTCTGACCTCCTCCTCCGAGCAAGCAAACCCATCCTTGACGGCTTCGCAATCTAGGCGTGGGAAGTTTGACTTCGCGATGGCGAGGCCTTGACCGGTGCATGTTATTGCGGCCTCCCGGGTGAAGACCTTGATCCGCTCAGGAAGGGCACCGAGATAGGCCACCAGGAGGTCAGGATCGTTCGGCGGCTCCTCGTCCCGATAAAGGCATTCAAGTATTGGAGCAATTCCCGTTGTGGTTCGGCGGCGAAACTCTGCACGACCAGTCGGGTCAGGCATATCAGTCGGGTTCCAATGAGGTTGAGCCAGGGAGAGCCAGTCGGGAAAGTTACCTTCCAACTCTTTAGCCGACCCCTCGGTTCGAGCGTTGGCTTGGTGGACTTCCTCCTCTAGTGCCTTCTACCTCGTCTCCAAAGCTACACTCGACGGCAACCATTGAAGATCATTACGTATGAAACATCCTTCTCAGAGATTTAGCATGGATTGGGGTCTATACCTCTGTTTGTGTTGGACTCTTCCACATGGCGAAATCGAAGCTCGGTGACTTCGCGGTGGAGTTCTTCGATCCGGCCGTGATATTGCCGCTTGGTGGCATACAGCGCGTTGTCAAACTCGTCGCGCGTTTTCAGCTCGCCCACCGTTCTCTCCATGCATCGGGTCTTCCACTTCGACCTCTCCTTCATGCGCTGCGTGGAAAAGGGAGGAAGGTTAGTGCAATGCCCTTGTGCGAGATAAGGATTCATAGCGAGAAAAAGAAGCTTACCTTGTATATCTCGGCTTGAATGGCGGTTACTTGGTCCAAGACCTCCCACTCTTCGGCTTCCTGCCCGTCGTCGATCTCGTAGCCCTCCATCGCCTTCCGCCATTTCAATCGGAAGGGTGGAGTTTGTGCTTTGGCGGAAGGGCGAGGAATCTCCTCGATCTCTGGCTCTGAGCTCTCTGGAGCCGGAGCTGAGATTTTCCCCTTCGCTGACGAGGGTTGGCGGCTGGTGGCAGATGGGCCAGAGTCCTAGCGAGGCGCGGTGGGCTTAGCCGAGTCCTTGGAGCTTGGCGGCTCATCATCCTTCATTGGTTTCCTACAAGCATTCGAGGACCTTTCAAGACACATATCGTTACAAAGCATGAACTTATGGTGTCACAAAAGAATACCTATGCGACGGGACGTATTTCATCTTCAATTTCATGCCCGAACCACTCGGGCCCGAGCCGGGAGGTTTCTTCGCCTGACGCGCCTTGGTCGGCAGTGGCGTGGCGAGGGCTCTGTGGCTCTGTGGCTCGAGCGGGTGGTGACTTCGCCTTGTTGGCGGCGGCGACGAAAAAAGCGGGGCAGTGTCATCCTCTTCATCGTCTTCGTCCGAGTCCCCTGGAGCGACCCCCCTGCCTTTCTTGGCCGGAGGAGCACTCGTCGAGCCTTCGGCAGGACGCTTGCGAGGTGCCTCCTTGGGGAGCGGAGCCTCCGGGACCGGGGGAATGGAGAAGAAGGCCTCACGCCCCTGCAACACATTAAATCACATTAATTCTGACTCTACATCGACAAACCGCGGTTAAGTTGAGGAGGGTCTCTTCCTTACCGCTGGTGGCAAGTACCCCAAATGGTATGAAGCCGGGCATTCCACAGGAGTTATTTCCGAGCCCAGAGCAAAAAGCTCACCCACTCGGCTGATGATCTTCTTCTGCGTAAGGTTCTCACCGGTTTCCCGAGTGGCGTCTTGGGGCCCCGAGTACTCAAAGGCGGGATGGACCCTCTCCTTGATGGGCTGGATACGATGTTGGGTATAGTTCCACACTACCCCCACACCGGTCAACCCAGCAGATTTGGCTCTGCGGAGAAGAACAAGAAGTTCCTTCACTTGGCTTCCCCGTCATCGGCGAGAGAGAAGACCGGGAGGGACGGTGTGGGGCACTTTCACGGAGAAGGAAGGAAGGGCCGGAGGACAGTTGGCACAGTAGAACCACTCTGAGTGCTAGCCCTCGTTGGAGGTTTTCAGGCGAAGGTCGAAGTAAAACTTTTTAACCCTTTCCTGCAGTTGGAATCCCGCGCCTCCTGCGGCTTTGGGATTGTCCTTGTTAGGGTAGGGTTTGAGGAGAAAAAGGAATTGGAAAAGGTCGAAATGGGGAGCGATCCCCAAATAGGCCTCACGGACGTGAACAAAGATCGCGATATGAAAGATGGAGTTGGGGTTCAAATGCGAGACCTCGATCCCATAAAAATGAAGCAAACCCGGAAGAAGGAGGCGAGGGAAGGTCAAGCGCGGAGGAAGAAAGACTCGAAGACCACTACCTCGTCTGGCGAGGGTGGGGCGAGATCGCCCGTGGCGCGCCGCCAGACACGAACTCTTCCGACGGGAGCACGCCGAGGGAGACCAGCTTCTGTAGCCTCCGCTCAGTCATGGTGGACTTCATCCACTTCTTCGCGTTCTTCGCTGCCTCAGCGGTGGCGGGGGATGGTGGAGCCATCGCGATTGGAGACGGGTGGCGGCGGAGGCGACGACGGAAAAGAACCCTAGCGGCGGAGCTTGTTGAAGAAACTAACAGACTGGCGCGAAAAGTGAGCAAGGTGAACTAATCTCGTTCCCCTGTTCCTAACTTATAAGCAACGGGCAGAGTTTCGCATTCTGGGCTGGCCCTTAGTCTAGCGCTGGATGCAGCCTTTCCGCGAGGGGCCCAATAATCACTCGGCCGGCCGAGTAATCCCCTCCAAGAGGTCTGCGTTAAGCGCCGACTGCCTGTCTAGGAGCAGACGAGCCCAACTACTCGGACGAAGCGATGTTGCGGATTCGAGATCAAATCGAGGAAAAGCGGCATTGCAGATTCAAGATTGAAGCGGAGACACAAAGAATGATGGATATCACAAAAGATGTTCATTAAGGGGCTCAAGGGCCTGACTACATTTTCCGCGGCATGGCACATTGAGCTAGGGCTCATCGCCGGCTCGCGGAGATACAAAGAAGAGATAACCTATCCCTCCGAAGGCCACTTCACATCGAGGATGGAGAAGACGAGCGCATCTTTGAGGGGGATGCGGGCCGGGAAGAGTCGCGGATGGCCGGCGATCAGAACCCTAACGGCGCTTTGAGCCGTCCTTTCTGCGTATTCCTCCCACCAGCGAGCCCACTCGGCGGCCGTGGCGGCTTTAGCGGCAGCGGCACGAGCACGCACTTCAGCGGCTGCGGCTGCCCAGGGATCCATAATCCTTCCTTGGCTCTCTGCTTGTCGAGGGAGAAGAAGTGGAAAAGAAAACTCAAGAACTCAAAAGCCGAAGGTGAAGTAGTACTCAGTCCCTAGGATTTCTTTTATACACAGAGGAAGTTCAAGGGGCGCTACCGTAATCCGTTTGAACACAAGTAAAACCATCATGGCGATGGGGCGGAAGTGGAACGCAAGTACGGTTTCCGACGGAAGCTTCGTGTCGCTCGGTTGTGTGAGAAAAAAGCAGGCAAACGCTTTCCCCTAATTGGGCTTGGGCTAAAGCGCAAAGGGCAACCCCTTAAGGCTTTCTTAACACGCGCTAATGGTGGCAATGTGTTAAAATCGAGCCTAATTCGCCTCGGTGCACCACGGAGGGCATATCACCGCAGCGTAAAGTTAAAAACATTTCACGACATACCCCACGTTGGGTCGCTAGCTAACTTCGCACGTTCGAAGTTGGGTGTTGGTGAAATTTGGATTCAACTTCTTGAGGTATGCCTTTATAAGGTCGCCATTGTATATCGCTACCGGATACAAATACCTCTCGGCAAAGTCGTATCAATCGATGCGCCCTCGGGGCATAAGTGATCCTTCCTGGTTGGGACGGTACCACTCGGTGAAAGGTGCGCCCATGTTGGGCCAATGGCTGCTCTTACAAGTTAAGGCAGGGCGCTGACGCCGATATTTGAAAAACTCTAAGATTACAAACATCTTTGCAAGACGAAGTTGTAACGGCGTGGCTTAAGGCATACCCCATGTTGGGTCGAAGAGCCCTTGTATATAGCAAGAGTGGGTGCCAGAGCCGAACCCTACATTGAGGTGATCGTCCAATGGGCCGAAACAAGTTGGAGTTTGGTATCGCCAAATCTAGGCATTATTTCAACACAAAAACTTAAGATTTTTGAGTTCTTTACAATCTCTTTTCAGATTCACGGAGATATAGGCGAAACCGATCGGCTAAGCATCGACTCGATCGTAAAGCACTCGGGGACTATGTGGACTACATGGGCCGGGTATCCTCTAGAAGGCCCATAAGGAGCGGATGGGGCAATACAAGTCGGTGATTAGGGTTGAAGATTGCTCACACACGCGCCTTGCGCGCAAGAAGAGAGGACTCAAGGATATGGTATATCCCCATGTAAATAGCAGATCAATGCATGCATACCATGTAACATCATAACAGAAACAGTTGCCATATACCCCGCGACGCTCTATAATCCTATCCCCCCTACACTATATAAAGGGAAGGGATAGAGGCCGTAGAGAGAGATCTTCGGCATCATCATCAAGCATACACAAAAACCCTGGTCATCTTGCATCCCGCATATTGATCAATCATAATCCCAGAGCACAGGAAGTAGGGTATTACCTCCGTTGAGGGCCTGAACCTGTATAACCCTGTCTTGTGTTACCCATCTGATCTGGTTCTTGATTAGTGTCCCCTCGTATAAATTCATTGCCGGCGGTGACCCCCCAGTTAGTCACCTGTCGACACTCAAGCGCTGCTCGGCAGTCTTGAGCTGCTCGGTCAGCTCCTCGACCTTCCTTCCGCGATGCTAGTCCTCGCGGTCAGCGCGTGAAGCTCCTTGGCTTCTTTCCGAAGAGCCTCGGAGGACTGCCTCTCCTCGGTCAGTTGGGACCTGAGCTGAATTTCGGCAACCCCGGTACGTTTCCAGTTTTCCAATTCCTTTCCTTAGCGTTGGTTTTCTAAAACCTCGTTGTTCGGGTCTGCATTTAGCTCTTTATAAACTCAGGGTCGTCGTTGTACCCCTGCCTGGTTAATAAAGGGACAAATCATCCCGGTCTTCCGCTCCGTGGCGCTCAGCGTCTGAGCATGTCTTTTATCGGCAACAACCTATCAGCTCGGTTAGCAGGCGGTGCACCACCGAGAGTTACGCCCACCGTAAGCGATTCTCATCGCAACGAGCACTCCTGGCGTCGGTTCCGCATTCGCCGAGGTGACACCAACGCTACACGGGTCCATGCCCGGTCTTAGCCACAGCGGGGCTGCACTTGCCCGCACACGTATTTCTTTTATCCATGCTGCGTCCTTCCTGGCACGGTAATCCAGAGCAATGCACCACTAGAGATGGCAATGGGGCCCGATCCCGATTCCCAAGGGAATTCCCTATTAGGGACGGGACGGAGATTTCTTCCCAGCGGGATGCAAACGGAAATTTCCTTCCCGTCAGATAAACGGGACGGGATGGGAAGCATTCCCGTCCCGTTCCCAGGCCCCGCTAATCTTTAATGTGATGATGTTTTCATGTAATAGTTAATGGCAAAAATAAATAATGACCTTGTCAAGTGATCATCCAATATATATATGTGATCATTTTGATGCATATATGATGATTTATTAACTATGAGAATACATATATATGATAATGTTTTATATTAATAGCAAATACATACATATTAGATACAATTTAAGTGGGAACGGGGATCCCCGTCGGGGATTTATTCCCCTCGGGGACGGGGATGGGGAGAAAATGTCCCCCGTGAGCGTTCAAGGACGGGACGGGAATTTTTCCCAGCGGGGGCGACGGATGGGAGCCATTCCCCGACGGGGAATTCCCCGTTGCCATCCCTATGCACCACCAACGGAGTCCTGCCCATCGTAAGCCGATTCTTATCGCAACGGGCACTCCTGGCGTCGGTTCCGCATTCGCCGAGGTGACACTAACGCTATCGGGGGACGTATCAGGAAAAATTATGTCTTGTGCGGGTAGGTCGTTTTTAGCGTGTTTTCCAAAACTCGCTTTGCTCTTCTTAGAGCCTGTTCTTGCTCTTTTTTTTCCCTTGCTGGCTCGTTTCTTGTTTGTCTTCTGTAGAAAATACAGGAACGGGGAACATCAGACGCCGGTGATGGTCGCGGCGAGGTTCCAGACTTCCCCACCAAAACCGATGTCTGCATCCCTCTCTTCCCGGGCACGCTTCGCGCATATCCGGGAACTGATTCACTTCACCCGCGTATGATTTCTTGCCTTTACCCGGCACTGACCTTCACAGTTCGGCTAAGTCAAGGTAGTGCGCTACCAACGGAGTCCTGTCCATCATAAGCCGATTCTCATCGCAACGGGCATGCCCACCGTAAGCCGATTCCCATCGCAACGGGCACTCCAAGCCTCGGTTCTACACTTACCAAGACAACGCTTACACTGTTGCAAAGAATACGTCATGGGTAAAGCGTTGATTTCACACGTTTTCTTGCGGCTCTAGCTGCATTGGGTTGTGATTCACCTCGCACCGGGCAGCTCTTCGCCCGGAGCGCCGTCTGGTCCTCGCGACGAGCTCCGTGCTCGGGGGCTGGATCACCTCGCACCGGGCAGCTCTTCGCCCGGAGCGCTCGTCTGGTTCCCGCGACGAGCTCCGTGCTCGGGGACTGGATGGTCTCCTACCGGGTACGTCTTCGCCTGGTCGCACTTTCTGGTCCCTTTAACGAGCTCCGTGCTCGGGAACTGGAACTCTTTACCTGGTTCCTTTGACGAGCTCTATGCTCGGGGACTGGGTCACCTTCCCCTTCGTATGCATTGTCTGCTCCTAACACACGATCTACGTCCGGAGGTACTTCACCTTCGCTCCTGAGCACGACATTTGCTCGAGAGCGCAATCTCTATTTCCTCGGGCAAGCTTTAGCCCGAGAGGTAGTTTCCCTTGTTTTCGTTCATGCTTTCCTAGGTATCTTCATACCTAGATGCAGCAACACGAGTCCATCTCGTGACCTGCTATGTTCATTCTCCCGGAAGATCTGATCTTACCGGATGCGTTGGTACACTCTTTACCACCAAGAATCCGGTCCCTCCTTGACGATATTCAGCCTCAAGGAGATGATTCACCTCGACAGGCGGTTCTTCGCCGGGAGCTGCGATCCGTCCCCCATGACGAGCTCAAGGCTTGGGGACCGGATTTCCGATTTCTGCATCGAAGGCTGAGTGCTCTGCTCGAATAGATGCGATTCCCTGTTTGACGCAACAGAGTTGCTCGGCACCGGGCGGGTTTGTTCGGTCCCAAACAAGTCTTGTTCGGTTGAACCATAACCTGTTCGGTCATTTGTTACACATCTTTTTTTAGCAGCGAATTTCCCTCTTTGTGACTTAGAGTCTCAAGAGGAAGACCCCACTCTAGTGAGTCCTTCCACTTGAGTCTCGGGGGCTAGCTGTCGGGGATAAAATCACAGCCCATTGCCATGGCCCACTCCCTGACGGCCCAATCAAACAGCCTACCATGGCCCAGCTCCCTGGAAGGTTCTATCTGGCCCATGTGCATCCTGCCGAACAGCTTCCTGGCTGGCATGGTGCGTAACGGCCAAGGAATCGTGTTTGAGTCCGTCTCAAACAGGAGTTTTGCACGGCTACGTGAAGACCCGGACGTGGTTTTCCGGATTGGACTAGGAGTCGTGATCCCCAAGAATTGGAGTTTACCTTATCTACCGTGGGATGTATTTGGCACGGTACGAGTTCGTTACGTATTCGTAGTTAGCCCGGCCCGATTCTTCTCCGGTAGGTCGGTTTGTTTACCACTATATAAACCAGCCCCTACGGCGTGTAGAGGGCATGAGATCTTCGCATAATACTTTCTGTACACACATAATCTCACCGAGACTTGTTCGTCTCGTCGGGAATCCTCTTGTAATCATCTTTGATATAAGAAAGGCTGGACGTAGGGCTATTATCTCTCCCGAGAGGCCTGAACCAGGATAAAAACCCCTGTCTCCCTGTTCGTCGTTGATTGCTGTTCGTTCTATTTGGTGTGTCTCCTATCTCCCTTTATTAAGAACCATAGTTGACTTGGGTCAATATCCCAACCGTCGACAAAAACCGAAAAGACGGACTTTTGAATTTAGGGCAAAAATCGTACGGAACCACCGGTAAACCGCGGTTAACCGGCTCCGCGCCATTGCCGGCTCGGAGAACTCCGCTGGTTTTGTTGACCCTGGTTATGACAAGTTCGGTTTTTCTTCCTAAACTTCAAAACCAGCCATTCAACCTCTCTCAATTATCAATACCGGACAAAATACCCCATTCACCCAAAACCATGATGGTTTTGGATTACGTGGCATCCTAGTTAGCATTTTGAAAGAGGATCCTAAGGCCTAGAGGGGGGGTGAATAGGCAATTTTAATTTCTTTTTCGATTATTCTCAATTAAGCATCATATTAAGAATGACCCAATCCTAATTGCAATTATCAAGTGAGCGGAAGCGATAAACAATTACAAGGCAACTAAGACATGGCATTCAATTTAACATAAGCGATGCAAGGAAAGTAAGTCGGGAATAAAATGAGAGAATGACACGGTATTTGTTTGACCAAGTTGAACCGCAACTCCTACTCTCGCTGAGGCCACCCTTGCGACAAGGACCGGCTCGCTCTCGAGCCTAACGCCTCACTTACTCCCTTGTAGTCGTTCGTCACTCCGTGAGGTGGACTCCGTCACCCGTACACCGACTCGAGAGTAGCCACACGCCAAGGCCTACTCCCAAGCCCTCGCCTCCACGAAGGATGTCGTCTTCAAAAGTAACAAGCCCGAAACGCCCCGATCATGCCGGATCGAAGGACTTCCATGAAGCTCGGTGTTGGGGTTTTATAAATTGTGGCTTTGGATGATTTGTGGGTGGAGGAATGGCTCTAGAACACCTAATTGATGAGCTATGAATGTGGTAGGTGAAGTGGAGCAGCAAACCTCGAAATAGCCAGCCACTAGATAGGTATTTATAGCCCCTAGAGCAAAACTAGCCGTTGCCCCCCGGAAGGGGACAAAAAGACTAGCCGTTAGCCTCTACCGGACGCCGTCCGACGGGCACCGGGCGCCGTCTGACAGCGGCAATTGCTCACAAAAATGGGTTTATCGGACGCCGTCCGGTCCCCACCGGACGCCGTCCGACAGCAAGCAAAGCGCAAGTGCTGAAGCCACCGGACGCTCTCAACCCTCTCCCAGACGCCGTCCGATGGGAGGAAAATCAGATTTTTGAACTTGATCAGACGCCGTCCGGTAGCAGCCAGACGCCGTCCGACAGTGCGTACTGTGCACGAGTTTTGCTGGTCGGACGCTGTCCGGCTGCGCCCAGACGCCGTCCGACAGAGGGGATTTTCGTGAGAAAAGGCTTGAGTGTGTGTGGGAGAGTTTAGGGTATTTCTTTTCTCTCTAGATGTCTCACAAATGAATATTTGGGTATTTTCAGAATTGGTGGACTACGAAAACCGAGTTTTCGTGAATTCGCAAAGATCCGGCAAGATCCGAGATATTCAAACCCCTTTTGAAATCCGACGAAAAACAGAAAATAAATCCTAACTACTCCTAATCTATACGTGACCTCTTCTCTCGTCCGGTCACGCACTTGAAACCTCGGAGCAGCTCACAAATTTGTCGTCGCTTCAAATTAGGGTTTTTGCAAAAACGCCGAGTCTTCGCTAGGGTTCCGAGAAGTCCAAAAACCCCCTTGCACTTTATATTAATTAATTTTGACATCAATGCCACTAATAAAAATTAGGGCTCAACGATGCTCACACATTTTTTTTCTAGAAAATTTAAAAAATCATAGAAAGTTCAAAAAAACTAAAAATTTAGAAAATTATGTAGAATTCAAATATGCAATAAAAATTAAATGTCTATGTGTATGATGATATGTAAAAAAAATATATTTATTATATCCCCTCCATTTTGTTCCCTTCTCCATTCACTCCACTATTTTTTCCCCTATACTTTTTCATCGTCTCTAATGGCATCGTCTCAAAAAGAATGGTACATGAAAACTTTGTGGGCAAAGGATCAGATAATCTCTCATAAACAATGGTGAAGATAATCTATAGGAGCACTCAAGTCTTGTATGAGGTATAAGCTATTTTTAAAACGCTGGTGTAACATATTTTTACAATAAAAATATGGGACAGACTCCAACGGAGTTGCCTGCATCTGAGGGGTGCACATTTGCGATTTTTGTGACCCTTGGATTAGCATCCAATGGCCACGCGCGCTCCCCTCACCCTTCTTCTTCCTCGAGACGACCGAGCGCGAGTCGCACTCCCTGATCCCCTTTCTCGCTTTGCACCTCGCGCACTTTGCCCAGCCGCCCGCCTCCGGCCACCTCCCGGCGGGCGCCACCACCGCCGCCCGCCTCCCATCCTCCCACCGCCCCGGCCGACGCCGCCCACCCTAACCACGGCCGCCGGCGACGCCAGTCCGGCCACGACAACCGCCCAGCCGCCATCTCCACCCCGGCTCCAGTGGCGCCCGCCGCCCGCTCACAACCCCGACCAACCACCGGGCCTCCACCCCTCAACCCTTAATCTATAGCAGGGGAGCACAAAAATCCCCCACCCCCAAACCCTAACCCGAATCGGCCGGCGGCGACGGCGAGCTCCATGGCGACCAGGTAAAGCTCCCTTCCTCCTTCCCCATTTTTCCTCTGAATGTTTTGTTCAACCGGAGTGAAATTGCAGTCGCCTGCGTGTTCTTCTCAAACGCAGGCGATTGCGTTTGAGCAAAACCGTAAAAATATTATATATGGTAGCGTAACCAAAACAAAAGTTTGCAACAATTATTCCACATATGGTAGCGTAATCAAAACAAAATTTTCCAATGATTATCCTTGGATAAAACAAAACAAGGACACGAGTGGGAGAGAACATTCAAGTGAAAACCGGCCGCTAGCCTTGAGCATTTAGGTTTTGGGCCATCCGCTAGCTTTGTGCCTTTGGGCTTTTGGCCGCCCGCTAGCCTAGTGACTTTGGGCTTTAGGATTTTGGGCCTACGAAAGGAAATGATAGAATTTTTTTATATTTATTTTTATTGTTTTATGCAAAAATGTATCCTGTTTTCGACATTAGACACAAATATACCACGGTCGTTCGTTCAAACCACGACCAGCAATGTATCATTTTTTGAAGAAACGAGCGTGCCATCCACGGCGAGCAGGGAAGGGAGAGGTGAGGCCGGCCTCCTGTCGTGCGATGGAAGCACGACAGCTTCCTATCGCGCCGTGGAAGCACGACCGGGGTCTGTCGCTTTTCCAAAGCTCGATTGGCGCCAATCCTGCATATTTGTGCATATGTGATGGTATTATGTAAGGGTTTAGCTATGGGGAACAATATAAATGTAAATGTTGTTTGCGGTTTCAGATGTACAGGTTGTTTTCGGTTTAAGGTAAATAAGGTAGCTCCGTGGGAGATTGGACATGTGTAATAGAATATTAGAATTCATATTTAATTGAATGCTCAATTAATTTGAAATAGAATTGACATAGTAAAGATCGACTTTAATTCATACTATTAAAACTACCGTGGGCGTGAAGTCTCCGTGGGTGTTTTTTTGGTTTTTAGGGTATGTAGGGGCATAACTTCGGGTTTAGCTGTGCGGGATAATATAGATATAGAACCTGTGACATTATAAATGTACCATTAAGCGTATGTAGAAAATATTCACTTTTGCTAGGGTTAGGGGTTGATTCATATAGATGTACCATTAAGCGTATGCAGGAAATATTCACTTTTATGATACACTTTTAGGAAATATTTGAACACTAAGAAAAATTAATCACAGCATATCGTACAAGTTCAAAACGGATAGGAACAGGAACGTGCCATGGTACCAGTACACCAGAATCACTGCCGGCCTCGCACCTACCGTTGCTGATCTCTAGCACCGCAGTGCCGCACCTGATCTCGAGAGTATGTGAGTGGGTCGCGTGGACGAATTTCTCACCGAGGCCTCCCCATATCGACAGGTGTGGTGGGGTCATTCACCAGATAGGAACCCGCATCAAATTCTTCTTGGTCATGTGAGTGAATGCCGTGAGAATCATCATCTGAAATAATAAATAAGTTCATAAATTATGCTACCACATGCAACTCTGAATGTTGTAAGCAAAGGTCATTGTGTGCGTACCTTCGTAAGAATCAGTTAGGCCCCCCTGGACTCCCATACCGTAGTAGGCCGGTGCGGTGCTAGTGCCGGCACCGTAGTAGACGGGTGCGGTGCTAGTGCCGGCACCGTAGTAGGCTGGTGTAGTGTCGGCTCTGTGGTAGGCCGGTGTAGTGTCGGGTCCGTAGTAGGCCGGTGTAGTGTCGGCGCCGTAGTACGTCGGTGTAGTGTCTGCGCCGTGGTAGGCCGGTGTACTATAGGTGTCGTACGATCCCCCTTGCCAAAGTGCAGAATCTCCGGCGGCCCACTTGTCCTGTTGAGTGTGGACGTACCCCGCTGCTTCTTGCTCCCACGTCGCAGTGGGTGCCGACGGCACCACTGTTTGGTCCCACCCGGACCAAGATCCACCCCCGTAGGAGTGGTGGGGTGGCTGCTGCGACACTGCAGCAGGGGGCCCCCGTAGGAGTGCCGTGGGGCCTGATCCCACGCCGAAGTGGGGGGACCCCCGTACGAGTGTCGCGGGCGCTGATCCCACGCCGAAGTGGGGGGAGGCCTGTAGGGGGGAGGAGTAGGGGTGGGGGCTGGGGGGGTAGCGACCCTCCAGCGGCGTACGTACCTTCCCAAGCAAGCACGTCAGGCTGCAGTGGAGGAGAAGCTGCAACGCCGCGACCTGCCTGTGACCGTCCCCAGCGTCTTCCATGGCCTGAAGGTGGCGGGGCACATGGCACTACGTCACCGGCACGCCGACAAGAGAAGAGACGAACCAGCTCATTCGCCTTACTGACTACTCTCTCCCAAGCTTGTCTCATATCCAGGGCGGTGACCTGAATCCCTTACCTGAGCCGGTGAAGCATGGATGTCCCTTCGTGCGCAAGTTCCACGCCGATGCCGCCCTGCAAATTCCCTATATATCCCTTCAAATTCCCTATATATCTCTCTATATCCCTTCAAATTCCCTTCACAATTTACACCACACTCTAAAAGATTTCTTTCTTCCAGCAGCTTCTCTATATCTGCTATAGTAATATAGAGTTTCTCCTAGGTTTGCTCTAAAAGAACCCGAATACCTGACAATACCAATTTCATTGAGAATTGTAAAAAATCATGAAAAGACACAAGGAAAAAAATGGAATGATATTTTCAATTCAGGATGTTTTAGGATCACTGTATTACATGCCACAACACGGCTGTTTGACAGTTTCCGTGGTTTTCTGGACCACTTTTCATACACCCTCCAATTCACAAATAATGGCCATTTTTAAATATATCCTAAGTCAAGTAAATAGTTCTCGAATGGTGTCGATAATATTTTTTGGCCCCAACACTTGTTGGCCCTAATACTATAATACTCCCTCCAGTTTATAAATAATAGACGTTGTAGATATGTCCTAAGTCAATATTTTAAAACTATATTCATAAATATTTTTTGAACTATTTCCATTGAGCATATAAAAATCACATGTATAGATTTGTCTCAAAAAGAAATATCATAATAGTCCTATCATAATTTTAGTGAATTTCATAACTAAATTATAATAAATTTTTATGATCAAAGTTACATTTTGACGACCGTGTCAATTTCTAAAACATCTATTATTTGAGAATCAAAGGGGTAGTAATATAGTTACTTCACTGCTGCAATGAATTTATGAGTAGTGGTAAAGAATAAAGTTGTATCTTGTACGAATAGCTTGTAGACCATAAATAGGACTAGCGTTGGCCTTGCTCTTATTAACACCGCAGAAGCATGGTTCGGCATTTTTTTTTTCCTCCAAAACAATAAAAAATGCATAGAAAAACCGTTGCACAGATAAAAAAAACTACTCTAAATTAGTTCTTTTATCCCCTGAAAATGTCACTCGTCACTATTGGTAGCAGTAGCGTATAGCTGGTGGCATGGCATGGCAACGGTAAAAAGAGGACGTGGCCCTTCCCTTGCTGCCACTCCATTTGTTTTCTTCCTTCCTCATCTTCTTCTGCTTCTGCTTCTGCTTCTGCTTCTGCCTCTGCTTGTGGAGATGGCAATCATGGCGGTCACCGCTTCACAAGACACCAAATCATGGAGCACAATACTACCTGCCCTTGCCCCCACCAACATTGTAATATGTAGGCTTAATTCTAGCTTAACCAACAAAGCTCTTCCCTCTTTCAGCTCCCCTTTTCCAACCTTGTAGAGGAATACTGAATTGCTATCGAAATTTTGCGGAAGTGGTTAAATTTGTAAAGAAACAGAAAACGAAGAAAACCTATGCGTTTCAAATAGAACTCTTCAGTGCATATTGGCAAGTATGCTACGATGTTGTATAATTCAGATTTATCTGTCCATTTAGTAAACCTCCCATATGATCAGAGTGTTAGATTGCGGAAGTTGTTGAGGTCGAGTACCACCGGACGAAAGCGGCCACGTTGTGAGGCGACGACACAAGCGTGGGCGCGCAACCTTCTCAGGGTCTTCAGCAGATGCGCCGACATAGGTGCCAGAGGGGTAGCCAGCACCCACGTCTGGTATGGCGACGAGTGGACCGGGTTGAGCAGTAAAAGGGGGGCCCATTCGAGCCAAAAGTGCCCAAAAGGGACGAAAGCGGGGCCACCACCAATACCAGCCAAGCCAGGAAGAAGCTGAGCCGAGCCAGCCAATCCAGGGGCTAAGTCGAGCCAGGGAGGAGGCAGCCGAGCCGAGCCAACAACCGAGCCGGCCCCCACCTGAGCTGAGCCACCTGCTGAAGGAGCCCATGGGGGGGGATGTGGCCCAATCCGGCCCAAGGATTCGGGGTCAGGGGGAGGAACTAGGTTCTCCCCGATGGCGGCAAGGCCGGGCGAGCCCGCCAGTAGCGTGGGGCGGCGGCGAAGCTCGTGAGGAGCGGTGCCGAGCCGAGGGCGGCGGCGGTGGCGGCGCCGCAGGCGTCGGTAGCCGGCCGCGAGCAGTGGCGGCAACAAAGACCCGTGGGGACGGCGGTGAAGGAAGGGCGGCCGGCGCCAAGCCAGGCGGTGGCGGCGTCAGCACCCATGGGAAGAAAGGGGACGCCGTGGTGACTGCCGTCGGCGGCGAGAGAGGACACGACCGTGCCGGCGCCGGCGGGGGATCCAGGCGCGGCAACACCACTCGATCCAGGTACGTTGGTGTTGGGAGGATCCGCCGTAGTCGGTGTGTGTACGCCGGGAAGAACGAGGCCGGTAGCAAGGAGAGCCGCCTGCTCCTCGGCAGGAAGACTATGGACGGCGGCGGCGATCTGTTCGACAGTGGCGTCCGCGAGCTGAGTGACGGTCGACGGGGTAGGGGACGTCGACTCCGTGGGGAGAGGAATCAACACTGAAGATGAGGGGGTCGACATAACCGTTGTGGTGATTGTCGATGTGGAGGAGAGATCGGCCACGGCCGACGTCAAAGGAGAGAATGATGCCGGCGGCGGCAGTAGGTGGTGGAATTAGGGTTTAGGCTCTGATACCATGTTAGATTGCGGAATAGATGATTTGTGTATTACTGTTAGGAGAGTATATATAGTACAGGAGATGGGCCTTGCTCCTAAGGCCCAATATACTCTAACACAGAGACACTATCACTGTTGAAAGATCGAGATGTAGCCTAGAGGGGCGGTGAATAGGCTTTCAAAAATTACAGCTTAAAACAATGCAGCGGATCAAACAATATCGGATGTTCCGATGTCAGGATCGGATAGTCCGATATGAATCAGACTATCTGATCTAGAATCTAAACGTCCGATCTTGCTGGAAGGAGGAAGAAAACACTAGAGTGAATAAACAGTAAATCCTGCATCAAATACGGTTAGAGAGCAAGCTAATAGATAATAAACAATAGGAAATCCACAAACACAAAAAGGCTCGAAGTAGTTGTTCCCGAAGTTCGGATCCTTGAGGGGATCCTACGTCTCCGTTGAGGCGGCTCGGTCACACTTGAGCCGGGGTCTCTCTTGACCCTTAACCTCCCGGGTTGCACCAAGCACTCCCGGTTTCACTCAATGGATTCATTCCTTTCGGAGGCGAAGCCGGCCTTCACAAACTCTCCCCGGTCACCACACAAAGCACCGGTGGCTCTAGGGCAACTCCTAGCCGTCTAGGAGCCCTCAAACTCCAAGAGTAACAAATCCAATGGAAAACCCAACTTGGAGAATGAATCAAGTGCTCAAAATCGAAGCTTAATCAACACAAAGACTTTAGCTCTAGGTTCTTCACCCACTCAAAAATGCAATCAATGGAATTGATGGTGGAGTGAAGTTGGAAGGTGGAGAGCTAGGGTTGCAATAAGTGTTCAGCTGAGAGTATGTGTGAGAGGCAACCCCACCGGTGGGTGGAGGAGGGAATAAATACCCACCTTGATCAAAACTAGCGTTCTTGTTGGATGACACCGGATGTTCCGATATAAACATCGGAATGTTTCGATATTTTCGCAGCGAGACAGAGAGGGGTCAATCGGAACAAGCAACGAAAAGTTCCGGTCCATATCGGAATATTCCGGACAAACATCGGAATGTTCCGATATTTTTGCAAGCGAGACAGAGAGCGGTCAATCGGAACAAGGATCGGATTTATCCGGTAGGTATCGGAATGTTCCGGACAGACATCGGAATGTTCCTATATTTTTTGTAACTGGAGACAGAGAGGGGTCGATCGGAACAAGCATCGGATAGTTCCGGTAGATATCCGAATGTTCCGGACCAACATCGGAAAGTTCCGATATTTTCGTGGTTTGCAACAGAGAGGGGTCAATCGGAAAGTGTATCGGAAGGTTCCGGTTTATATCGGAATGTTCCGGACAAATATCGGAAGATTCCGATATTTTTCTGGACTGAAGACAGAGAGGGGTCAATCGGAAGGTTCTGGACTATATCGGATAGTCCGATATGATTTCAAAGCAAACACCGTCAAATTTATTTGGTGGAAAGAGTGTCAAGAAACTTCGACCAAGAGCACTTTAGAACTTCTAAAAGCGATTTTCCATCGCATCCCTCTTAATAGTACGGCGTGTCCTTAACTCAATTCAAAAGAAAAGATTTACACTTTTAAATAATACGCCGTCTTCTCCTTTAATCTTTATGGTCTCCACGAGTCCTCCACATCCATTTTCTAATCTTAAAACTGTCCAACACTAAACAAGCTTGATTAGATTTTTAAGATGCTTGTCGTCTATCACCAATACATTGACGAGTGAATGGGTCGATCTATCACAAGGGTGGCACGTTTCTTGCCTTGAGCTTGACTGATGTCGTGTGGCAAAAGGATCCTATATGAGTGTATCGAGGTTCAGCTGATTCGATCATCGTGTGCATTCGGGGGTCACTATGTACTGCTAGGTACCGCTATTGACTTGTGGTCTGGAGAAAGGTTTCTCCGGGACCGCGGCCGACTTTTACATGAGCCTAATGGGTCACACACTTAACGGGTTGGAACATTACTAATGGATTCGATCCATTGGTGGGTTTGTGCGGATTTAGATCCACTGCGCACTAATGGGTTTCTATTGTAGAAGATCCATTAGCGCGAGTCATAATTGGTTTCTTGTAGAAAGCCCGTTAGAGCACTCTATAAATTGGAGAGGTGGGGCGCGGGGTGGGCGAGTCTCCCCACCACAAAACCCTGGCCGCCACCACGCCCCACTCCTATAAACCCTAGCCGCCGCGCACACGGGTGCTAGCACACAAACGCGCAGCGTTCCTTCCTTGGACGTGTGGATACCGTAGATGCGTCGTCGCTCCTGCGCCGGCGCTAATCGAGAGGATCGGCTACATCCGCGACAAGGAGGAATTGTACCGCGTCGAGTTCGACTACGTACAGTGCTTTGCAGCACGCGGGGAGGCTTCACCCACTCTTCTTCCGCTGCTAACGTGCTGCAAGGGTAACGATCTGTGATCCCTGACTCGCTTGTTTCCTGGGTGGTCGCGGTAGAAAATTTTGTTTTCCGGCTAGCGTAGCACCGTGATCCTTTGGATTGGGCCCTTAAAAGTACGTCAACATCAAATGAGACAACTTTTATACCCTTGCCATTAAACCAGAATCCTGTCCTGCGGTATCAGGGTAGTGCCAATCTTTGACTTCACAAGTCTAGATTAGTACTCAGGTCCAACTTTACCTTTCCCTTTCACTCATGACTCGGCCTCCTTCACAAGTTGACCAGTCTTTCGAACCATCATCACATGATAAAGCTAATCTTAATGCTCGCTTATTCTAACATGCATCATACGCATCTCGGTCAGTGATTTCTCCAAGCAATTCATCAATATGAAGAGCAACCGAAAATCACATCAATAGCTAACCATTAGCTAAAGGGAAAACCATATTTTCTAATGCCCAAACAATCAATCATATTGACTACATGATGGCTGACCGAATTTTCTTGTGCTAACTTGTACGCAAGTAATGACTTAGGGATCAAATCCTTTAGCCCTTTTTTTGGATCTCAAACATGCCCACCAAATCCATAATCATATTGCAGACATCTATGATTTCATCTCGCTACAATCGCTCAGATTTCATGATGACAAGAAAGAGATAATAAGTACAAAGAAAATCATTATAGTGCTTCTAGTAAACACTTCAACTACGATTGCATTTCAAGCTGGTTCATCAAGGTACTACTTTTAGAACAAATATTCCATAATAACTAGAGAACAATTCTAAAAAACGATATCAATCACCATAGATATATCAAGATTCACTAATCAAAGATATAGCTCAAAAATAAGGCATCAGGTATATCAACAAATATTAAACTATGTTTATGTGCGTACCTCCTTTAACAATTTAACGAAGATACTCCCACTCAAGTCATATTCCCTCTGATGACTCGAATTAGGACAAGATGCATAGTTGGTCAAAGATCTAGTGCGCGGAGGCGACTCCTAGAACTAAGTGACATAGGTAGGCAACCCCTTGCCAATCACATCGTATGTGACTCTTGTTTGTTGGGTGGCACACGCCAATGCACAGCACCAACACGCCTGCCCCGAAGCCCAAAACCGTTTTGATAGCTTCGTCAAGTAAAACCAACACTATGCAATGAAGTCCGACTTCATCCCATTGATCAAGGAAATTAATGGCACCCTGCTGTATGCTGAAACTACCAATTAACGTACAAGACCTTAATGGGTGCAGCTGTTGGAAAAGGGCAAGCTCTTAATTTTTCTGAGGGAAATCTATTCTATTAAGAATAGCAGGGCAGGAAAACCATCACAGAAAATCTAGTATTAAGCTGTGACCCGTATGGCCCAAGACGCGGTGATCATTATCACCATGTGCCCATTCCTGTCCACCGAGCCATCTACTTGATTTTACTCAAGTATAACAAATTAATATGTAAGCCTAAGTAAGATCCCACACATGCATCATATATATGAGGATCAAACTATTTACATACGTCTGCATAGAATCAAATTCTATCAAATAGTATGAAATTATAACAATTAATAAAAGGCACATAAATAATTCGTGTGGTGGAAACAATTTTTCCATGGTGAATCATATTCACAATTTTGGTGCATGAAAATTCCAACAGACTAACCATATTAACCCGCTCCGGACCAATCAAATTGACCCATTGAATATTCCATTAAGCACGTCAGCCTACTAACCGATTAGCAAGTAGAGTTTGAAGCATGAATCATATTCACCAATTTAACCTTGCAATTCGATTGAATTAATACAATACCGGACTACTAATTAGCCTTGCTTGGTGGTCTAGAAAATTATCGGGCCATGAATCAAATATTCATGAAGTCACGCCTCATCTAGCATATGGCGCAGACAGATAAATTTTCCTTAGCCATATGCAAATATATAGTAGGACCTACAGTAGCATATTACCAAGTGTTGTAAATGCTATAAAGCAATGAAATCAAATTTCAACTGCTCTTAATAGCACATTACACAACCTTCTTAGAATCAGGACGCAAATATGCACACAATCAATATTGGTCATAATTATCACAAAAATTCCATCGAGTTAATCATATTAACTGAACGAAAAATTCAGCCCTAACCCAAATCCGGAACCGTAATCATTAGCCATGAATCCTATTGAGGGCCAATCCTCACTAAGTTCAACGCAGCTAATCAGATTAGCTTTGCTTCATCTAGTCGTTGGCAGCTAGCTCAACATTCATGCAGGTCTATGCATACATTCATGCGTTGGCCGACATTAACAATGTCCACGAGAACTTTTCTCACAGGCAAACAAAGTTACAGCCATCCATGAGCCATGAACACATGCCAGCACACGTGCATCAATATGCACCCATACCGGCAGTAACGATGCACACAAGGTTCCAATTAGTCTCATTAATCAAACTAAATGCCACGGTTAAGCAAATCATATTCACTAAGGGCCGATCATGCTAGAGACAAGCTAGACCCATGCACGTTAACCCCATGGCACATACGCATTCGACAATCCATAACGTGCAGCCTGGAAGCAGATGGCGGTGATCAGCATGCACATAGGTCAGACCTTGTAGCGAGTAGCCCGCGACCACGGTGATCTAATAACATCAACCCTGTCGATCTCATGCCATGAAGTTAATCTAGTTGACCTAGCACACGCGCATTGGATTAATCCCATTAATCTAACAGACACGCCAAGGTTGATCACATCAACCCAAACCGATCCAATCGGTGCTTTAGCCAAACCTAAATAATCTCTCGATTGAAATAGTAATTACCAATAGATCAAATCAATTAGTTCTATAGATTCATCTTGAAAATTCACAGCACGCTCGAGTGATTGATCCCATCAATCAAACCCTAACCGATTCCAATCGGCTATTAGGAAAACAGTAGTAGATCGTATCTAGTACACGCATATCACATATGCGACTGATCTAGATCAAAAACTAAACAGGATGGCTCTGATACCACTGAAGGGAAACGCGGACGCTACGCTAGCACAGAATCAAAATTCTACCGCCGAGACCCAGGATCCCCTGCAAGTAATTGACCACAGATCGAGTTACCTCACGACGCACAGTGCAGATCGAGTTACCTCACGACGCGCAGTGCAGCGGAAGATGAGTCGATGAAGCCGGTTCAATCAATCTGCGCGTAGTTGTACAGAAGTAGTCGTTCATGGCGATCCAATAATCTCCTCCTCGCTGGTCCTCAACGTCCCACGAGGTGCCCCCTGGCCGATCCCCATGCCGTGGAGGTCGTCGACGAGCTTCGCGTCCTCGCCGAGATTCACGACCTCCTCGCGCAGCCTGTCTTCAAACGGACGTCCTGGCCTCGTACGGCTTCTGGTTTCGACAATCTTGGACACTACGGACAAGCCCACGACGAGAGCTTTCCAACGCATCCAGTCCCATCAACAAATTCCCTCTGGATCAACGGAAATCTGCGAAACAAGGTCGCGGCCAGAAACTGGACGCGAACAGATCACGTCGTCTTCTTTGGTTCGTCTTGCGGTTGATCAAGCCAGCGCCCCAAGTGTTGCGCCTCTACAGGAATACACACATCCGGTGATCGGAATCCGCCCATGGCGACGTGCTAGCGCCGGTCACGGGCGAGGGAGAGAGGTGACGGCTAGGGTTTGGTGGAGAGGGAAAACCTAATTTCCTCAGGGCCTTCTGGCGCCTCTCCACCGCCTCCTTTATATAGTCTCACCGTGGGCCCTCTACACTATAGGCCCTAACCCGGTTCATGGCCCATGTCTCACATGGTCCATGTAGCCCACGTCATACGTGGTCCCACATATCATTGAGCTCACATCCGATGTGGCCTATGATTGTTAATTGGGCATATAATTTCTTCAATCTCCCACTTGCACAATAGACAATTATACAACTGATGACTCCAACCCCTTAATTGTGTGTGACCCAATAGGTTCATATGTAGACAGCAGTGACCCAGAAACAAATTTCTAGTCACAGATCGGCCGCGGCCTCTAGCAAAACATACCGACCCCTGAATACACGCGAAGATCAAATCTAACGAACCAAATAGCGTTAAAGTGCTGATCCCTTTGCCACACAATACCAGCCAAGCTCAAGGCAAGAAACATGTCACCCTTGTGATAGCTCGGCCATTCACTCGATCAAGTACTGGATTTCATATGATTAACTCTTTAATCATGATATGACCATACACTTTTCCAAATCCAATACCTCGAGGGGCCAGAGATATCTCTCCTGTTATAAAGGAGGGGCAAATCCATCTTGACCGCTCACACCCCACGTCCATGTTTCATGGTATACCCGAAAGCTACCTTTATAACCCCCTGTTACGGAGAGCGTTTGATAGCCCCAAAGTATACAATTACGCATGTTGGGACTCAATGGCGATCTCAGGTCAAAGGATCCCACAGTCACTATATGAGAATTCAACTGATGACACCAAAGATTATAACAAATCTTGCAGTATCTCATTGCGAGTCTGTCCAACCACCATGTTCTCCAACATGTGTCCACATTATTGATTTGATATCTCCATATCTATGAGCCGGGAACATGATCATCAATCAATACATGTGCTGATCTTTGAATCATAATTATTCAAGTTATGATATAAGATCAGGGACTCCTTTAGAATAACATCATATAGTAAAATAGTTTCGCGAACAAGTCTTACTTGTTGATCGATACCGATGATGTTAGTCAAGGAACTAGGATAACAATTATCCATCATAAACATAGAAGTGATACAGTCATCTCCAAGACTGCCTAGTCGACTTATTACTTATATTTTATCCACGTGCAGCAGAGCTTGTCAACCGGATATCCAATATCCGATACTCATGTGCGCCTTTCATAAAGGTTGTGATAATATTTGTCTAAACCGAAACAGTTTCAGCTTTTGAACCCCATTAAATAATGGTTTGGAAGTAGTGCGCAATGTAACCATTACAGACTATCATTCCCAAAGTGCACATTCTTTCTACTTCACAAGTATTTAAGAATGCATCTCAACATTCAGTGACTTTCACCCAGATTAGATTGATATGTACATATCGGTGACATTCACCTTAATGCACAGGATATAAAACCCTCTTTTTGGAAATTTATCAAGCACATCGAGTATCAAATACTGAATCTTGCTCTCTAATGTGACATACGTGGGAACAATTCCCGGCTGACCTATTCAACACTATGTCAACACATAGGTCTAATCCAATTAGCCTTTCTGATCTATCCCTATAGACCCTTATGCCAAAATTTCAAATCTATCCTAAAGTCTTTCATGAAGAACAATTTCTTAATCAAGACATGGCAGATTTACGAAATATTATTTCTGATCAACTATATGTCATACATATTTAAGATCAAGAAAATTAATGCTCTCCCACTTGCCCTTGATGAACTAGCCAAACAATTTGACTACACATCAAAACAAATATTTATCTCTGAGATGTTTGTTCAAAAACTTACATGCTCTAGCACTTTATGAATCATCAAAACTTGAGCCCATGTCAAAACACATTCTCACTTAGGTCTCATCCAGAGAGATCCGTTTTGATATTCATATAGCATATCAAATATGCAGCAGTAGCTAGGTGAATCTAGACAGCACCAAGTGGACCAATCAAGTTCAAAACTTAGTTGTCACATTTAGCTCACCTTAACTTCATCTTCCAGAGTATAGGCCCATCACGCTTCAATATAAGTCTTAAGCTCATAACAGTACGACAACAATTGTCTTCCCTATCATATAGGTGTCTAATTTAGTTTTAGGGCCAATGCACAGATTAGGTTCGGTGCACTAGAGAGATGTTCTTAGTCTTTGGAGGTGAAGAAGAGCTCGTCGTAAAGGGTTACGCCGATGCTAGCTTCCAAACCGACAGAGATGATTCACGATCGCAATCCGGTTTTGTATTCTGTCTCAATGGTGGGGCAATGAGCTGGAAAAGTTCTAAGCAAGAGCGATGGCGATTCCTGACGAAGCCGAGTATATTGCGACTTCAAGC
Organism: Raddia guianensis; assembly: GCA_036346415.1. Lineage (NCBI taxonomy): Eukaryota > Viridiplantae > Streptophyta > Magnoliopsida > Poales > Poaceae > Raddia > Raddia guianensis. The sequence continues at coordinate 22,099,525 of CM070539.1, read as the reverse complement.
GACAAAGGAGGCTTGGATCGAAAATTTGTTTACGAGTTGGGAGTTGTCCCTAGCGCATCATGTCCAGTGGACCTCTATTGTGGTAATAGTGGTGCCATTGCACAAGCAAAGGAGCCTAGGTCTCACCAAAAATCCAAACACATACTCGGGCGTTATCACCTCATCAGAGATCATCGATAGAGGAGATGTGAAGATTTGCAAAGTGCACACGGTGCGAATGTCGCCGATCCGTGACAAAACCTCTTCCACAGCGAAGCATGAGGCACACACAAACCATGGGTATTAGATACTTGCATGATACACTCTAGTGCAAGTGGGAGATTGTTGGTGATATGCCTAGAGGCGATCATGTGAGATGATTGTATCATCGTCTATGTTCATGTACTTATGAGTTCCACTGAATAAATGTCCTTTGCTTTGTTTATTAAGTGCGACTTAATTGTGAAACACATTGTCAATATGACATTATTCTAAACGATCCCTGGTCACATATCATTGTATGGAACAATAGTGATTTGACCAGCACATGTATTGATTGATGGTAACGTTTCACGTATCATTTATATGGAGATATAAAATCAATAATGTGGGCACATGTTAGAGAACATGGGGTTGGATAGACCCGTTCCGAGACACTGCTGAGATAGTTATCTCAAAAGTGCCATCAGGGTTAGTCTCGAGTGGTATACATATACGGTCCTTCGACCTGAGATCCTTATTGATTCTCAGCATGCGTAGTCGTATACTTTGGGGCTATCAAAGCGCTCCACCGTAACGAGGAAGCTATAAAGGTAGCTTACGGGTATGCCATGAAACATGACGTGAGGTGTAAGAGATCAAGATGGAATTTGCCCCTCCTTGGTAACAGGAGAGATATCTCTGGGCCCCTCGGTGTGGATGGATAAAGAAGGTGCATGGCCATGCCAAAGTGATTAAAGAGTTAATCACAATTATATCCATTACATTGACAAGTGAATAGGTCGAGCTATCACAAGGGTGCACGCTTCTTGCCTTGAGCTTGACTGATGTCGTGTGGCAAAAGGATCCTATATGCGTGTATCGAGGTTCAGCTGATTCGATCATCGTGTGCATTCGGGGGTCACTATGTACAGCTAGGTACCGCTATTGACTTGTGGTCTGGAGAAAGGTTTCTCCGGACCGCATGACCGACTTATACATGAGCCTAATGGGTCACACACTTAACGGGTTGGAACATTACTAATGGATTCGATCCATTGGTGGGTTTGTGCGGATTTAGATCCACTGCGCACTAATGGGTTTCTATTGTAGAAGATCCATTAGCGCGAGTCATAATGGGTTTCTCGTAGAAAGCCCGTTAGAGCACTCTATAAATTGGAGAGGTGGGGCGCGGGGTGGGCGAGTCTCCCCACCACGAAACCCTGGCCGCCACCACGCCCCAGTACTTGTTGATTGATACCGATGATGTTACTCAAGGAACTAGGATATAGTGAAAGAGGACGCGGTGCTACGCTAGCCGGAAAACAAAATTTTCTACCACGACCACCCAGGAAGCAAGCGAGTCTGGGATCGCAGATCGTTACCCTTGCAGCACGTTAGCAGCGGAAGAAGAGTGGGTGAAGCCTCCCCGCGTGCTGCAAAGCACTGTACGTAGTCGAACTCGACGCGGTACAATTCCTCCTTGTCGTAGATGTAGCCGATCCTCTCGATCAGCGCCGGCGCAGGAGTGACGACGCCTCTACGGTATCCACACGTCCAGGGAAGGAATGCTGCGCGTTGGTGTGCTAGCACCCGTGCGCGCGGCGGCTAGGGTTTAGAGGAGTGGGGCGTGGTGGCGGCCAGGGTTTCGTGGTGGGGAGACTCGCCCACCCCGCGCCCCACCTCTCCAATTTATAGAGTGCTCTAACGGGCTTTCTACGAGAAACCCATTATGACTCGCGCTAATGGATCTTCTACAATAGAAACCCATTAGTGCGCAGTGGATCTAAATCCGCACAAACCCACCAATGGATCGAATCCATTAGTAATGTTCCAACCCGTTAAGTGTGTGACCCATTAGGCTCATGTACAAGTCGGCCGCGGTCCCGGAGAAACCTTTCTCCAGACCACAAGTCAATAGCGGTACCTAGCAGTACATAGTGACCCCCGAATGCACACGATGATCGAATCAGCTGAACCTCGATACACTCATATAGGATCCTTTTGCCACACGACATCAGTCAAGCTCAAGGCAAGAAGCGTGCCACCCTTGTGATAGCTCGACCTATTCACTTGTCAATGTAATGGATATAATTGTGATTAACTCTTTAATCACTTTGGCATGGCCATGCACCTTCTTTATCCATCCACACCGAGGGGCCCAGAGATATCTCTCCTGTTACCAAGGAGGGGCAAATTCCATCTTGATCTCTTACACCTCACGTCATGTTTCATGGCATACCCGTAAGCTACCTTTATAGCTTCCCTGTTACGGTGGAGCGTTTGATAGCCCCAAAGTATACGACTACGCATGCTGAGAATCAATAAGGATCTCAGGTCGAAGGACCGTATATGTATACCACTCGAGACTAACCCTGATGGCACTTTTGAGATAACTATCTCAGCAGTGTCTCGGAACGGGTCTATCCAACCCCATGTTCTCTAACATGTGCCCACATTATTGATTTTATATCTCCATATAAATGATACGTGAAACGTTACCATCAATCAATACATGTGCTGGTCAAATCACTATTGTTCCATACAATGATATGTGACCAGGGATCGTTTAGAATAATGTCATATTGACAATGTGTTTCACAATTAAGTCGTACTTAATAAACAAAGCAGTGACATTTATTCAGGGAACTCATAAGTACATGAACATAGACGTATGATACAATCATCTCACATGATCGCCTCTAGGGCATATCACCAACAATCTCCCACTTGCACTAGAGTGTATCATGCAAGTATCTAATACCCATGGCTCTTGTGTGTGCCTCATGCTTCGGCTGTGGAAGAGGTTTTGTCAGCGGATCGGCGACATTCAGATCCGTGTGCACTTTGCAAATCTTCACATCTCCTCTATCGATGATCTCTCGGATGAGGTGATAACGTCTGAGTATGTGTTTGGATTTTTGGTGAGACCTAGGCTCCTTTGCTTGTGCAATGGCACCACTATTATCACAATAGAGGTCCACTGGACATGATGCACTAGGGACAACTCCCAACTCAGAAACAAATTTTCTGATCCAAGCAGCCTCCTTTGCTGCTTCAGAAGCTGCAATATACTCGACTTCCGTCGTGGAATCAGCTACTGTCTCTTGCTTAGAACTTTTTCAGCTCACTGCCCCACCATTGAGACAGAATACAAAACCGGATTGCGATCGTGAATCATCTCTGTCGGTTTGAAAGCTAGCATCGGCGTAACACTTTACGACGAGCTCTTCGTCACCTCCAAAGACTAAGAACATCCCTCTAGTTCTTCGCAAGTACTTGAGAATGGTCTTTACAGCCATCCAGTGACTCTCACCTGGATTTGATTGATATCGGCTCGTAACACTTAGAACATAAGAAACATCTGGGCGTGTACACAGCATGGCGTACATGATGGATCCAATAGTGAAGGCGTATGGAATCCTACTCATTCTCTCCAGCTCATCAGGTGTTGAAGCACACTGAGTCTTGCCGAGACTGACACCATGTGACATTGACAGAAAACCTTTCTTGGAATTCTACATATCGAACCGTTTCAATATCTTGTCAATGTACGTACTTTGGCTTAATCCAATTAACTTCCTTGATCTATCTCTATAGATCTTTATGCCCAATATGTAAGATGCATCTCCCAAATCTTTCATCGAGAAACATTTTCTCAGATAAGATTGAACAGCTTCTAGCATTGGAATATCATTCCCTATCAATAGAATGTCATCCACATACAATACTAGAAATACAATTGCCACTTGCCTTCTTATAAATGCAAGGCTCTTCTTCAATAGGATTCACAGTTTGAACCTTACCGACTAATCTGTTAGTAGGTTGACTTGCTTAATGAATATTTATTGGGACAATATGATTGGCTCAGAATGAGTTAATGTGATTAATTCGTTGGAATTATTAATGGGCATAGTTTGTGAATGTGATTCACTATGGGAAAATTGTTTCCATAACACAAATAATTTATGTGCCTTTTATAATTGTTATAATTTCATACTATTTGGTAGAATTTGATTCTATACATGTGTATGTACATAGTTTGATCCTCGTGTATATGATGCATGTGTGGGATCTTACTGAGGCTTATATATTAATTTGTTATACTTGAGTAAAATCAAGTAGATGGTCTGTGGATGAGGAATGGGCGCATGGTGATAATGATCACCGCGTCTTGGGCCATACCGGTCACAGCTTAATACTAGATTTTCTGTGATGGTTTTCCTGCCCTGCTATTCTTAATAGAATAGATTTCCCTCGGAAAAAATTAAGAGGTTGCCCTTTTCCAACAGCTGCACCCATTAAGGTCTTGTACGTTAATTGGTAGTTTCAGCATACAGCAGGGTGCCATTAATTTCCTTGATCAATGGGGTGAAGTCGGACTTCATTGCATAGTGTTGGTTTTACTTGACGAAGCTATCAAAACGGTTTTGGGCTTCGGGGCAGGCGTGTTGGTGGTGTGCATTGGCGTATGCCACCCAACAAACAAGAGTTACATACGATGTGATTGGCAAGGGGTTGCCTACCTATGTCACTTAGTTCTAGAGGTCGCCTCCGCGCACTAGATATTTGATCGACTATGGATCTTGTCCTAGTTCGAGTTATCAGAGGGAATGTGACTTGAGTGGGAGTATCTTCGTTAAATTGTTAAAGGAGGTACGCACATAAACATAGTTTAATATTTGTTGATATACCTGATGCTTTATTTTTGAGCTATATTTTTTATTAGTGAATCTTGATATATCTATGGTGATTGATATCGTTTTTGAGAATTGTTCTCTAGTTATTATGGAATATTTGTTCTAAAAGTAGTACCTTGATGAACCAGTTTGAAATGCAATCTTTAGTTGAAGTGTTTACTAGAAGCACTATAATGATTTTCTTTGTGCTTATTATCTCTTTCTTGTCATCATGAAATCTGAGCTATTGTAGCGAGATGAAATCATGGATGTCTGCAATATGATTGTGGATTTGGTGGGCATGTTTGAGATCCAAATAAAGGGCTAAAAGATTTTATCCCTAAGTCATTGTTTGCGTGCAAGTTAGCAAAAGAAAATTCAGTCAGCCGTCATATGTGGTCAATATGATTGATTGCATAGGCATTGGAAAATATGGTTTTCCCTTTAGCTAATGGTTAGCTATTGATGTGATTTTTGGTTGCTCTTCATAATGATGAATTGCTTAGAATCACTGGCCGAGATGCATTTGATGCATGTTAAAATAAGATAGCATTAAGATTAGTTTTATCATACGATGATGGTTCAAAAGACTGGTCAACTTGTGAAGGAGGCCGAGCCATGAGTGAAAGGGAAAGGTCGAGTTGGACCTGAGTACTAATCTAGACTTGTGAAGTCAAAGATTGGTGCTACCCTGACACCGCATGATAGGATTCTGGATTAATGGTAAGGGTATAAAGGTTGTCTCATTTGACGTTGACGTACTTTTAAGGGCCCAAATCCAAAGGATCACAATTGGAATTAAATAATTGTTATTATATTCCGGGCATAAGCAAATTCAATATTTCACTTCTTTTGAGTGGGAGATTAATTTGGCTTATGGGCATGCTCCATTAGTGAATGGATGTGTGTTTTTAATCCTAAGGACTTGTGATGTCATTATGTTTCATTATCCATGTTATGGTACACTTTAGAAATATTTGTGCTCATTTAAAGGTTCCATCTAGACATAAGGAAACAACCATATATGATATGGACCGGAAGGTGTTCTGTGCTGTTTTATCGATGTTTGGAACGTGAGGCATGTGTAAGACGTCTGATGTCTGATAAGCTCACGCTCGACTAAGATAAATGTTTTTTTGTGAAGTGCAAAATGTTTGCATATAAAGAAGGGTATGAGCTGCAAAGTGTTTGTTGCTCGGATTGGTTTTATTTTGGAGAAATTGTTTCTTACAAAATATTTAGTGGGAGCACGATGTGACTCGGAGTTATTCGGGAATCATTTGAAAGTGTTTCAGTTCCTACTAAATTTTTCATATTATATATAAGTTATTGTATGTTTTATGAAATAACCAACCCTGCATCGGTTCTAAAGCCAAATTAGACACATATATGATATGGAAGACAATTGTTGTCTGACTAATTTGAGCTTAAGACTTATATTGAAGCGTGATGGGCCTATACTCTGAAAGATGAATTTAAGACAAGCTATGTGTGACAACTAAGTTTTGAACTTGATTGGTCTACTAAGTGTTGTCTTAATTCACCTAGCTACTGTTGTATATATGATATACAATATGGATATCGAAACGGCTCTCTCACTAGTTGAGATCTAAGTGAGAATGTGTTCGACACGGACTCAAGATTTTTGTGATCCATAAAATGCTAGAGTATGCAAGTTTATGAAACAAGCATATCAGAGTTGAATATTTATTTTGATGGGAAGTCAAATTGTTTGGCTAGTTCATCAAGGGTAAGTAGGAGAGCACTAATTTTTCTTGATCTTAAATATATATGACACATAGTTGATCAGAAATAATATTCTGTGAATCTACCATGTCTTGATTAAGAAATTGTTCTTCATGAAAGACTTTGGGATAGATTTGAAATTTTGACATAAGGGTCTATAGAGATAGATCAGAAAGGCTAATTGGATTAGGCCCATATGTTGACATAGTGTTGAATGGTTCAGCCGGGAATTGTTCCTGTGTATGTCACATAGGAGAACAAGATTCAGTATTTGATATTTGACGAGCTTGATAAATTGCCAAAAAGAGGGTTTTATGTCATATGCATTAAGGTGAATTTCATTCGATGTGTAGATATCAATCTAATCCTGGTGAAAGTCACTGGATGTTGAGAAGCATTCTAAAATACTTGTGAAGTATAAAGAATGTGCACTTTGAAATGGTGGCCTGTAAAAGTTACATCACGCACTACTTCCAAACCATTACTTAATGGGGGTTCAGAAGCTGAAACAGTTTCAGCCTAGACAAATATTATCACAACCTTTATGAAAGGCGCACATGAGTATCCGATATTGGATATCCGGCTGGTAAGCTCTAGTACATGTGGATAAAATATAAGTAATAAGCCGACTAGGCAGTCTTGGAGATGACTGTATCACTTCTGTGTTTATGATGGATAATTATTATCCTAGTTTCTTGACTAACATCATCGGTTTCGATCAACAAGTAAGACTTGTTCGCGGAACTCTTTTACCATATGATGTTATTCTAAAGGAGTCCCTGATCTTATATTATAACTTGAACAATTATGATTCCAAGATCAGCACATGTATTGATTGATGATCATGTTTCCGGATCATAGATATGGAGATATCAAATCAATAATGTGGACACATGTTGAAGAACATGGGTGGTTGGACAGACCTGCAATGAGATGCTGCAAGATTTGTTATAATCTTTGGTGTCATCAGTTGAATTCTCACATAGTGACTGTGGGATCCTTTGACCTGAGATCGCCATTGAGTCCTAGCATGCGTAGTTGTATACTTTGGGGCTATCAAACGCTCTTCGTAACAGAGGGTTATAAAGGTAGCTTACGGGTATGCCATGAAGCATGGACGTGGGGTGTGAGCGGTCAAGATGGGATTTGCCCCTCCTTTATAATAGGAGAGATATCTCTGGGCCCCTTGAGGTATTGGATTTGGAAAAGTGTATGGCCATACCATGATTAAAGAGTTAATCATACAAAATCCAGTACTTGATCGAGTGAATGGCCGAGCTATCACAAGGGTGACACGTTTCTTGCCTTGAGCTTGGCTGGTATCGTGTGGCAAAGGGATCAACATTTTAACGCTATTTGGTTCGTTAGATTTGATCTTCACATGTATTCAGGGGTCGGTACGTTTTGCTAGAGGCCGCTGCCGATCTGTGACTAGAAATTTGTTTCTGGGTCACTGTTGTCTATATACGAACCTATTGGGTCACACACTTAAGGGGTTGGAGCCATGAGTTGCATAATTGTCCATTGTGCAAGTAGGAGATTGAAGAAATTATATGCCCAATTGACGATTATAGGCCACATCGGATGTGAGCTCAATGATATATGGGACCACGTATGACGTGGGCTACATGGACCATGTGAGACATGGGCCATGGACCGGGTTAGGGCCTCTAGTGTAGAGGGCCCATGGTGGGACTATATAAAGAAGGCGGTGGAGAGGCTTGAGCATCCCCTGAGGAAATTAGGTTTTCCCTCTCCACCAAACCCTAGCCGTCACCTCTCTCCCTCGCCTACGCCCGGCGCTAGCACGTCGCCGTGGGAGTATTCCGATCACCGGATGTGTGTATTCCTGTAGAGGCGCAACACTTGGGGCGCTGGCTTGATCAACCGTAAGACGAACTGAAGAAGACGACGTGATCTGTTCGCGTCCAGTTTCTGGTCGCGACCTTGTTTCGCAGATTCCCGTTGATCCAGAAGGAATTTGGTGACGGGACTGGATGCGTTGGAAAGTTCTCATCGTGGATTTGTCCGTAGTGTCCAAGATCATCGAAAACAGACTCCGTACGAGGCCAGGGCGTCCGTTTGAAGACAGGCTGCACGAGGAGATCACGAATCTCGGCGAGCACGCGGAGCTCGTCGACGGCCTCCACGGCATGGGGATCGGCCAGGGGGCACCTCATGGGACGTTGAGGACAAGCGAGGAGGAGACGATTGGATCGCCATGAACGACTACTTCGTACAACTACGCACAGATCGATTGAACCGGCTTCATCGAACCGTCTTCCGCTGCACTTCGCATCAAGAGGTAACGCGATCTGTGGTCAATTACTTGTAGGGGGTCCTGGGTCTCGGCGGTAGAATTTTGATTCCGTGCTAGCGTAGCGCCCGCGTTTCCCTTCAGTGGTATCAAAAAATGACATTACTGACCTTTTGTGCCTACCTGCTCAAAATATGTGGCTTAAAACATGAAAATACGCCTCTGACATATGGGCTTTGCTTGTCATTCTTAGGTTAGCTTCTATTTTCATCTTCTTTCTTGTCCCGACTCTACTCCCACCGTGCTATCTTCGGCGAGCTGGGGACGGCGGCAGTGTGAGAGCTTAGGGACGCCGACTGAAGAGGAGCATGATGAGGTGGTTGTTCCTGAGCTTCAATAGGCGAGGTGAGGACCCCAGCTTTGCAGAAAAAGGAGGCGACTGTCATTGCACAAGTCTAGGGATACGTGCGGGGGCACAACATAAGTGATCTAGTAACTGAGCTCTTAATTGCTTGCTTTATTTTGAGGGGCATGCCCTATTATATAGCCCTAGAGCTTACAAAATGAAAAAGACGTACATGGGAAATGACTTACAAGCCCTCGGGCCATTCATCCCTTGCAAGGGTATTATAGGAATTTCGCATGGGCTAGCCGCGGTCGACACGTATCTCTTGGCACGTGTTGACCCTACACGGCCCGCCGCTCGCCAAGGGAACCGACACGTGTCCCCTGGTGCACGTCAGCCCGGGCGGCAGTTGCCGCCCGAAGCTGTCGTGGTTTCGGTCCAGCTTGATGGCTTCGCCCTAGCTTGGTATCTTCGGCCCAACTTGATGGCTTCGGCCCATTGTGATGGCTTCGGGGTCCCGAAACCATAGCTCGCCCTTTTCGGCCCGAACCTCGGACCGATCTTGGTGCCTTCGGTCCATGTCCGAAGGTGATGCCGCAAATCCATACCGGTGTTACACCTTCCCGGATAGCCCTGCAAACAACCATTAACATGGCCCTCACGGAGGAGGGGTGCGGTGTTAGCAACAACAACGACAATATAGGATTCGGGGAAGAAGGCAGTGTCGGCTTCGTCGAAGGAGGCAATGTGAGATTTGAAGGAGGAGGCACTCCGGTGTCAGTGGAGAAAGTGGCGACGGCGAGCCGACGTTGGTGGTGGAGAAGCCATGCCGGTGATTGAAGAACGCCGGAGCAGTGAGGCTCGCGGCGTTGGTGGATGAAGAGGCTCCTGGCGGTCTGCGCAATGAAGAAGACAAAGGTGGGAAGGAGGAAGAAATAGTATAGGTTGACTTGTGGGACCTACATGCCACAGCGTATATCCGTGTTTTGAGCTTGTATCCTGAAGGGGTATATGACAGAGAAGGGCGAAAAAAGACAGTAATGACAAATATGAAATAATAGCCGAACAAATCTATAAATCACAGAAATGGTTCAACATAACTGTAACATTTGTCCTTACACTAACTTCCTTTTCACATGTGCATTTTGCAACCCTCAATTTTGATTTCCAACCAATCAGTTTGTTCATCTTTCCCTCGCCCTCTCCTCTCCCCTCCCTATAAACCGAGCCTCTCACAGCTGACCCCCCTCCCCCCACACCCCCTTACACACACACACCCTGCTCGAGTCATAGCTGAGACGTCTCGCTACACACACATCTCACTGTTGGTGACGCAGTCGACTCATGCTCGCATCGTCGAGTTGTGCGTGGCTTCGGCTCGTGAGAGGAGAAAAGGAGAAAGAAAAGGAAGAAGGGTGTAAGTCCTAGGACTCCTAGGTCTAGGATTTTGGCATTTGGTGCCACGTCAACCTAAGGACATTGTTTTGCTTAGCTCATTCTCTTTATGTCTTTTGGTTGCGTGCGTGTCTGAGGCTTGAGCACGGGTTGTGCGAGTCTCAGTCTCTGGCAAGTCGGTCCCATTGAGCACTCGGTCTTCGTCTCTCCGGGAATTGGCTAGATTGGTTTAGAACGTTCAAGAGAGTCCGAGAGAGTGCTAGGTGTCCGAGGGGGTAGTTGGCTAGGAGTCGATGCCACCGGGTGGGCCCGGAAGTATCCGAGGCGAAGACAACGTGTCCGGGGCGTTCTCGTAGCCACCAAGTCAATCTCAATCCTTTAGGCGCGAAAACTCCCGCTCAAAGCCAACCGGCTTGGTTCGAAATGATTCGGTCTTATCCGATGAGGTGTCATCCATATCCGAACAAGCCACTCTTCAGCTGGAAAAATACAAAGTCATATATAGGCCTAGTTTGTTTCAGATTAAAATTAATTAAATTAAATAAAAATTTATCATTTTTATATAAGCCAAATGATATAATATTTTGTATTTATTTTTGTGGGGTTTCAAATAGTTTTTCTTGTAGTTCGTAAAATAATTTTTTCATAATTTTTAAAATTTTTTAAATGTCTTTTGAGAGCATCCCAATAGGCCTTCAAATTTTCTGCATCGCTTCTGAAGAATCTTCATAAAGACAAATCTGCTACTCACATGGACCAAATTCCCTCCTAATGCATTTGAAAAATTTTGAAATAGAGGCCATTTTGGGGGGTGTGATGGGGATGCTCTGAGGGGGTTACAAATTTGTTATAGTAAAACTCAACTCAAATTTAATTTGAAACAAACAAGACCATAGAGTTTGAACCATCTGGCACACGTTAGTTATTTTATCGTATATCTTTAATTATTTTCTCTAACCATATGAATTTATTTATTAGCTCACAGTCATACGCAACTTTTTTATCTTTTCTAGAAACTTATACAGGGATATATAAGTCGTTCACCTAGCACTCCACCAAAAGCATCTTGAAAACATACAATGTTAGAAAGTGGACTCGCTCTAACAATATTAAAACACTTTTGCTAGTTATCAGGCGATTGAGACTTATTTAACTGTTAGTCGATTTTCCCACATATCTAGATGCTTTCATTGGACCTTTTACGTGTCATATGAAGATGTCTGATATACGGTCCAGAAATTTGACTAAGAATTAAATAAGTCTTTGTCGTCTGATGTCAAGACAGTCCCAACAAACCATTAGAACATGGCAATCCTCGTCCTCTATCCGATGGAGGAGAATGCCAAACTCGGCTTGGAAGAAACTTCTGAATCTGTGAAAGGAAGGAGCCTCTTGTTAAAAAATGAAAGTATTGCGAGACCGAAATTATGAAAGAGAGAATGGTGAAACCGATGCTCGATGTTTTCTACATAATCTTGTATGGCCCAGGACCAAAGTGTTCGTTGCACATACAACGATTCACTCCAGCACCGATTAGCAAATCCACATCGAAAGAATAAAATGCAGGATTATTTCGTGGGCATTTTGTCTGCATGGAACGCAGGAGTAAACTGGAAGCTGAAATGACTTTCAAAGCAGAAGATTCCTTGTATTCAGTCGACCATTGACAATTAGAATCTCGTAGCCAAGAGAAAAATGACCAGGCCATCACAATTCACAAGCCCACTTGCCCCTATTTGTTTCAACTGACAGTGGCTGAAAACTTTATTCTCAGAAAGTTGTGACTTTTCGAAAGACAACTTAAAAGTTAAAAAAATTATGAAAAAAATACTTTACAAACCGTAAGAAAACTTTTAAAACCCCATAAAAATGATTTAAAGTTATTTAATCATTTGACTTATAAAAAATAACGAATTTCCATTCTATTTAATTTAAACCAAAACAAACAACCAGAAAAACAGTCAACTTTACCTTATTACTATATCATATCACAAGTCAAGGTAAAGAAAGCAGCCGAAGAAGAGACTCGAAAGAAGACGCGTCCGCGGCGGGGCGCCCCGCCGGGCACGAATCCTATAGCGGATCACCCACCGTCCATAGAATCCTCGGGGGGAGAAACGCGGGGCGTGCGCTGCTTGCTGCCTCCTCCCTTCTTTCCTCCCCCCACCTCGCATCGCACCGATCCCCATCCCATCCTCCTCCCCACCCCGCCCAAATCCCCAATTCGCCCCCCAAATCTGCCCCCGATTCCACCCCCCAACCCCCACCTCCCACCTCCCACCCCCCGCCTCCGATCGATCGGATTGGGGGACCCCGAGACCTAGGGTTCGGGCTCGGGTTCTGGTTCAGCCGCCTCGCTTCCCCCTTTTTGCCGCTGCCAGCCGCCAGCCGCCGCCGCCGCCGCCTAAGGGTTCTGCCATGGCCGGCAAGGACTGCCTGAAGCGCCTCCAGACGGAGTACCGCGCGCTCTGCAAGGTGAGCTCCCCCCCGTTCGGCTTGGACTGGTTGGTTGGATTGGTCTGGGCTCTCATGCGATTCGGGTGGCTGGCCTTTTGTTTTTGCATGGGTTGCAGGAGCCGCCTCCGCAGATCGTGGCCCGCCCGCTGCCCAACGACATACTGGAGTGGCGTAAGTAGCTTCCCACTGGCCGCGCCAGTAGATTTACCGTGTTTTAAAGCAGGCTATACGTAGTGCTCCCTGTGAATGGGTGGTTGAGCTCGGTGATGTGTTGATGTTGTTTGATGCATGCTGTTGATATATGTTGTTGATTGTTGATGTGTGTGATGCACATGCGCGAGTAGATTTTAGTTGTTTTTTCCGTGCTTAATTTGCTTTATGCAGCGTACAATTATTAGGGGTTGACTTAGTGTGTGTGCTGTGTGCATCCTGTTGATTTTAAGAGGTTCTGTATTGTTCTGATGAATTTGTATCAACCTTTTTGTTTAGCTGATGGAAAGAAATCCCACGTACAGTTCATAGATATATCCTTAGCATTGGTGTGTGTGATGTGTGTGTCGGAACTATGCTCCAGCTTTGGCTTAGTGTGTGTGACGTGTGTATCCTATTGATTTGAACTCAACCTTTTTGTTTAGATGATGGAAGAAAATCCCATGTACAGTTCATAGATATGCTTAGCACGGCTTTCCTGTTATGGGGTTAAAACTTTTTATGTCTCATGTTCTTTGTTATGAACTACCTCCTGATAGCACTACGCTATAAACTAGCATACAATAAAATATTTTATTGATTGGGAGGGTTGAATGTTTAGCATATACAAAGCTTATTTCTTGGAATTCTACAAACATAAGGCCAGATAAGTATCCTGCATAGGCCAGGTATGCTCATGCAAGAACATTCGTGTGATCAACTGGTTGCTTGTCTTGTGGAGATATGGTCACGGAGATGGGATATCTTCACACTTGTTGTTCAAGATGCATTTTATGCATTTGTTGGATATTTATTCAGCAATCATTGCAATAACTCAATGTAGTTGTGCCACTGCCTTGTATCATTATGTCAGACATTGTTTATATCCCATTCCAATTATATAATAATCTACTTCCCATTTGTTTATTAATGTTATTTCTTGTCATCACCAGGGTTTAAAGCAGGGTTTACACTGGCCTGTTATGGCTTGTAGTTTAAGTTTAGTTACAATAACCGGTTTTATCATGTAAGGGCATCAAACGTGGCTACTGATTAGTGATTGCGTACTAATAGTTCCTGACTTCCTGCTAATTGTATGTGTTAACCTACACTTGTGCAGTTCTCACAGCAAATATGGTAAACATCAATTTAAGTTTTGAAGTTTCCTACATATTGAGGTGTCCTGCTAATTGTATGATCAACATGCCTAATTCGCTAATATATATTGCTGGTTTTTGCTAAATTTTAGGCAAATAGAAAAAGGTTGTTGGTATGTTATACATGCTGCTAATCGTATGTGCAAATTGTTGCTTCATACCATAATTAGTATCGAAGTCTAGATTTTAAAATTTTAACTGACGTGATTGTAACATTGACACACTTATCAGTGTCAATGAAATATCCATTGTTTTTTTACGGTCACACGTATGCCATGTTGTCAAAGTGCATGTTCTGTAAGTTCAGTCTGTGTTGGCCGCTGAATTGTATGTCCCATGCCGCTGAATTGTATGTCCCATGCATCATTGACATTCTTATTTTAATTCTATGCCTACCTTTTCACTTTCTTTCAAGCTTGTATCATGTACCTATTTATGTGCATTTTTTTTTATTATATGCCAGATTTTGTACTTGAAGGAAGTGCAGGCACACCCTTTGATGGTAAAGATGATAAACCATTATATGTTACTGCTCTACTACTCAATCTGTAACAGTATTTTACACTTTGATTATTTTTTTTTACTGAAGGCGGATATTACTATGGGAAACTTAAATTTCCACCTGATTATCCTTATAAGCCTCCGAGTATCAGGTACTGAAACATTCTGTGGCATTAATTTTGCGATTTTTATTAGGGTGTAACAAGGTAAAACCTGAATTAGAAGATGTTGCAGATATTAAATTGATAAACGCTTTAAAACTTTGGTTTACTTCTAACATGTTTTGTTGTGCAGCATGACAACCCCCAGTGGTAGGTTTGCCCCTCACAAGAGAATATGCTTATCAATGAGTGACTGTAAGTGCCATACTGTTATTTTAAATGATTGTATTTGATTAGGTTTGAAAAAATTCTCACCATTCTATGTTTTTTTCAGTTCATCCAGAATCTTGGAATCCAATGTGGTCTGTAGCAAGGTATGCTCACATTGATAATCGATGATTAGCTCAATATGCAAGTATTATGCTTTCTCTCACTGATATCCTTAAAGAATTTTTTGGGGCATTTAACTTCATTTTTTTATCTTGTAAGTCTGAACTTTGACTTGTGTACATATGATGATGTTTTTGTTTTGTTTTGCTACTACTTTAAAGTTGAGTGTTTACGGTTTAGTTATTGTTGTTCAAAGCAATATCCTGTTGAAAATATCACTATTTTATTCTATATGAACATGATGCTTGATGATTTTGCGGTTTCGTGGAAGTCCACATGACTTTTTGTTTAACAATGAGATAGGGAACCTTCAACAGCATCAATTTGTAGTTTCACTGTTTCAGTTATGCAAGTGGTCTTTCATGGTCAATTTGTTGCTGTTTTTGCCATCGCGCGTTCTTTTTTTGTGGCTAAACTTGTCTGACTTATGACTTTGTGTTGCAGCATTCTCACTGGGCTTCTGTCATTCATGGTAAGTTGTTACTTGTTCAGCAGCTCAACAAAATGCATGCTCAATTTCACCCTTTAGTTTCTCGGCTTTGCTATAACCCAGGCGACTGCGCCTTGCCACACACTCACCAACGAGTGGGTCCGATGGGCGTGCGCGCGTGGGCAGTCGCCTGGATTCGAGGCGCTCCCTTAGTTTCTTGCTTGTGTATGATTGGGAGATGAATTGTCATTCTTGCTTCAATTTCGTCCTTAGATTCCTACTTGTATGTTTGGGAGATAAATTGTCATTCATGCCTAGCAATTTGCACTCATGGTACTTCTTTCAATGTTTAGATAAAGAATTTTAGCATTTCACACTTTTAACTTGTCAGGGTGTATTACTGTGACATAGCTTAATGATCTCATTTATTTTTAATGCCAGTCAGGCAGCCACCTAATGTAGTGCTTAGATGGCAAAAAAAAACTTTGCTTGGTATAGCTTCCTGTTGTGAACTTATGATGCACTATCTAGCCTCTTGGAACTTAACTATATCCTGTTCCTTCCCTTCTGAAATGTAAACTATAAGCAAAGTTCAACAATTCACTGATTAATGTTATCCATGTGGTTTCAATGTGTATGATTCTTGTATTTACAGATGGACGATGCTCTGACAACTGGAAGCGTTAGGAGTTCAGATGCAGAAAAGAGGCATTTAGCAAAGGCTTCCCTTGCCTATAATTGTGAGAGGTAAATGCATTTCTCACCCTACAACATAGTTTTAATCTGGCCCATGTACTTATCTAGGATTGTGAAAAAGGTTTGACAGTATGCACTTTCAGAATAAAACTGAAGTTTCTTTTGTACATTGTTTTAATCAATAAGCTCTAATGCCATGGGCCACTCTTCCCAAGCACAATGAACTCGTGGTGGCTATGTTAAAACATTATATAGTATTGTTAGGAGTGCTGCACTTCTGGTGTCGTGTTTTTAGACTTTTAGTTTATGTCATTTTTCACTTGCCATGAATTGCTCATTGTTTCAAGCTATGTGGCTCTTGAAAGTTTTGCTCTTGTTCTGCAGCAAAAATTGCCCGCACTTCAAAAAACTGTTTCCAGAGTACGTTGAGAAGTACAAGGAACAACAGCGAATGGAGCAAACTGGTGCAGAACCAGAGCCTCAGGAAAATCCTGCCCCTGCTCCATCCCCAGCTGTCCAGCAAGCCACAGCTGTACCCAATAATAATAGAGGAAAACCAGCCGTTGAGCCTAAAGGTGAAAAGAAGCAAAAGAAGCGAGTGCCCTTCTGGTTGATGCTGGTTATGTTTTCTGTTTTTGGTGCAGTGATGGCCCTGCCCTTAATGCAACTTTGACAATAAAAGTCTATGGAAGTGTGATACCAGGGCCGTAATTTTGTATAGTTTTCAAATGATTTGTGTAACTCATTCTTGTCTTGACTACCACCTTGGAGACATGGTTATCAACTCGTGATGGTAATCTGTAGAACCGTATTCTCACTTCTTGACGAGAAACACTACAAACTACTTGATTTGAGCTGTAGAACTTTTTAGCCTTAAATTTTAAAACCCCACTATCGCCAGCCCAGTCTAGTCTGAAACCGCAACACCCACAACTCATTTCTGGCTCACATTTTCTTTTTGGAATCCTAATGCAAGCATGAGTTGACTCTTTAAGTTCAATTTTTCACAATATTTTCTTTAGTTCTAATGTAAGTTGTGTGCTGTCATCTGAGTTGTGCTAGGAGATTCCTTTTGGGTGGTGCTCGTCGTCTGATATGATATTTCCAAGAAGTTATTGTTTCTGCTTTGTTTATTGACTTCGGATCAAACTAATGGGAGTGGGTAAGTAAGAAGGAATTCACTACCAGAGTTGTTTTTCCCAGAACAGAAAAGACAGCAGCTTTGTACCACAACAGGTAAGCGAAAGAAAAGCAAGTAAGCGAAAGAAATTCGGTGCGTGTCCTACGAGTTGGTCTTTTCCCAAAGAGAAATGTACATATTTGCCCCTTAAAGTTGTAACAAAGTTTCACTTAGCCCCGAAACTTTGGGATTACTTTGTCCGTCCCTTAAAGTTGTTTCCGTTTGCACAGGAGCTCCCACGCCGTTATTTTCAACCATGAAGTGCTGACTGGACGTTGAGTTGGCACTGATTTGGCGGTTTGTTCACCACGTCACTTATGAACCGATCTGAAAGCCATTGAAATTTGCTCAAAAACAGTCAAAAGCCATTCAAATTTGCTCAAAAACAGTCAAAGGCATTCATGTTTATTCAAAAAAAACTTCAAATTTGCTCAACCCAGCGTCAACTCAGCATCCAGTCAGCAGTTCATGGTTGAAAATAACGGAAGTGGGAGCTCTTGTGCAAACATGTACAACTTTAAGGGGTTGATAAAGTAATCCTAAAGTTCCGGGGGCTAAGTGATATTTCCTACAACTTCAAGGGGCAAAACGGCAATTACCTCTTTCCCAAATGTTGTTTGGGTTATCTTTTTCAAAATGATGTTTGGTTCTTTCCAAATTTCGATCTTGTTATTTTCTTTGGATTGGCTGCTTTGCTGGCTGTATATGTCACGACTTTTTGGTGAGGGGCTCGTATCGCTGATTCGTCGTCCACGCGCCGGTGACAGTGGCACGCTACCTCTGGTTGCCAATGACTTGGGCCTACCCGTGGTTTTCATTGACGTGGGCCTAAACTTCCAATTCCATCGGTATGTTGATGCATCTTTCTAACTGGTTGGCTAATCCAGAGCTGCATCTTTCTAACCAGTACTTGAATCCTAATGTGTCTGAACTATTGTAATCTACGAGAAAAGGGTTCGGTATCGAACCATAACTACGGTTTTCTCTATAAATATTATAAGCAAAATCAAATTTAGACTAGACAATATACATAGAAGAGAGACCGTTGTAAACAAATGATTATCATTAATAAAGATTACAGTGTGGCTTTTTCTCTACATGTCTTTCGTTTTATAATGTGTTTGACCACCGTGAATCATAACATGTTATCAGCACGATTTGCTCTTAGGTTCATTGTCTTGGTATGTAGGATATGTCTGACATTGACAGATGGGATTTTGCCCTGCTCGCCATCGATGGGAGAAATTGCTTGACATGGGTAATGGATTTTAAGATCAACTTAAACGTTTGTTCCCTTGGTGCTATAATTACCCTTTTCAAAAAGGGTGCACCAGCGATTCCTGACGCAATAAAATATGTGGCCTTGCATTTTATACACCACCATCTACACCTGAACCTTAAGACCGAGCATAAGACAGAGGACAGTCCCTGGCTTTGTGCACCTCCCGAGGAGTGCTACAATCAGCAAGTGAACATTCTCCTACCAGAAGCTCAGTGAGAAGGGATGGTGCTACGCTTACAAGACTTTAAGTCTGTGTTTGCATATATTTTTACAATCAAGAGGGTCATCTCAAAGTTAAAGTTTTGCGAGAAAGAAATCTTGGAGGAAGCGATGACTAATAAGATCCTGGATACCTTCCACCCCTCGATGATGATATTCCAGCTACTCCTACTTTGACCACTTTACATATTAGCTTTATATTATCTACGGCGTCAACCATATATTTGATTACATCGCGTTCAGTTCGAGCCAGGTTGGTGAAAAGTTTTATAAACAATAGCACGATCTCTGTTCTTTTACCTTCGATCAAGCTAAAGTTTACCAATTTCTTGATCAATTCTTTTTGCTCACCATCAAAGTCCCCCGTATAGCTGAGAATTTTCGAGCAATTGTTAGCCGCTTTCAATGACGAGGCCGATAAATTGATATTACGTGATTGTTACTTTTCTGAAAAGAGAAATAAGACTTAAATAAAATAAACTGGCCTTGGTTTTTCCAATGAAACTATCTTCTGAGAACGGAACGTAAACATGTTCGGTAGATGGAACACCCACACAGTCCCATTTTAACAAATAGAGACTGGCCATCTCTTTGGGCATGCATGTGTTAAGCAAACGGCGTAGATGTAGGAAACCTAGGCCGAGAGGGGGGGTGAATCGGACTCCTAATTCAAATTTTAAACTTGTTTGTGTGATTGTTTAGTCCGGTTTTTACCCAAGCTACCGACAGAGTCCTATTATCTAGATGCGGAAGTGATGGCACAATTGATCAACAGGAAGAGTGGCTCGATGGCTCACACAAGCAATGCACAATTAAGATAATGCAAGAGACGAGGAGACGCAAACCGAGTTGTTTACCGAAGTTCGGTGTTCAACACATGAACACATACGTCTCCGTTGAGAAAACTTCTCACACAGAGAAGTCAGGACTCTCTCGTCCCCAACCCTCAATCCACTCGTGGTAGCTCTTCACCAACACATGGTAGACAAGCTCCAAACCTTCACACAAGACGAGTTCTTCCACACACGGAAACTCCTCGCACCCGCGGCGCCGACACACGGCACCGACTCCCGACACACGGAGGGTTTTGTACACAACCTTCAACGGATGAAGGCAACGCACCTCCGACACACGGAAGTGACCCCCGACACACGGAGGATTTCGGTTGATGTAGTCAAACGGTTGATGAAGCCAATGGTGTGACGACGATCTCTCTGGCGGTGAAGTCCCAAAAGCACAAGATCGGAGACCGTCTCTCACCACTACCCCTTCTCTCCCACCATGAAAACTAGGGCAAGAACACCATGGGAGAAAAGACAAAACTTGGAGATGGATGAGAGGAGGTAGGGGCACCTTCTTCTTCTTCTTCTTCTTCCTCTTCCTCTCTTCTTCTCTCTCTCTCTCCCCTTCAATCTCTCAAGCACATGAAACCCTAGGAGGTGGGAACCATGGGAGGAGCTCTCTAGGGTGGCTAGGACAAGAGGTGGCTGCTAATGAGGCTCTCTCAAGTTTCTCCCGTGCTTCAAGCCCCTATTTATAGGCACAAGGCGAAACCCTAACAATGGACGGCTCAGATTCGTTTTCCTGAGTTTCGGATCAATCCGTCAGACCCCGTCCGGTGCTCATCGGACGCCGTCCGATTAGGTTTAGACCAAAAATTATACTCTGTCAGACGCCGTCCGATAACTTACAGGACGCCGTTCGATAAGGTTTAGGCCAAATTTGTACTTCGTCGGACGCCGTTCGATGGCTTATCAGACACCGTCCGATGAGGTTCAAATTCCGGAGTTTGGGCGCTGTCGGACCCCGTCCGACAGAGGCTGTGTTTTCGGACTTGGTCGGTTTTTCACCACGAGCTTTTATCGGACCCCATCCGATAATTTGACGGACGCCGTCCGACAGAGGCTATGTTTTTTGGGACTTAGTCTCTGGAGCTCACACGTTTATCGGACCCCGTCCGATGGTGGTCGGACGCCGTCCGATGGGCTTTAATCTTCACACCCCTTCGAACTTAGCCTCTCTCGCCCCTCTCGTCACCACGCATCGGGCCTTGGGACACTTTTATCGATTTGTGGACACGGTGACAACCTGGTAGGGTCAAGCGAAAACTTTAGATCACTTGGGCGGGAAGTTTCACGCTCTCAGGTATTTCAGAGACTTAGTGGCTACGAAACCCTGGACAGTTGGACCCCCGAACCTTCTCGACCCTGGGACAGGTGTAAAGCTCTAGATGGTTCGCTCAAGATTAACACCTGGCACTCTCGGAACCCCCATGGAACCCACAGCTGATGTTTCTGGACCTGTGCTCAGTGGGACCCTGCAACCAGAGAGGTGTAGTCGAGCTAAAGACGTACACAAGGAAATCAGAAGAACTATAAAAAACAAAAAGTCCTTATCCTTGGTGTTTCAGCTGTACGGCCTAGTTACCATCAATTACCAAAATCATTCAGCCCATGGGAGGCTTGATTTTACAATAGACGTACCAGCGACTTAAGTTTCCTATACGAAACTGCACGAGAGTATGTTTGGCAGTTTGGCTGAGAAGAATGATAAACCCATCCAAAAGTCATATGACGTTAATATCATCAACACTCCATTAATGTTGTCTGTGTGATGCAAATAAAAAGGGCTACACTAAAAGTAATATTATGAAGTATATTGTTCAAAAAAATTGTTCTACCCTCATGAGCTCCAGAAGAATGGTGAAATTAAGGTAGTTCAGACGAAATCGTGTGATAATCTCAAAGGTTTAGGTTTAATTCTCCACGATTTATCTTATTTGACATATTTATTTATTTTACTTATCTCCTAATTTCGAGAATTTTTTGAGGTGGACTCGAAAGCTGGGTACCCATTGTTTGATTTGTTTTTAGAGAGTTTTTAGACACGTCTTAAAAATAGAAAAAATAAAAAAAAGATGGATTGAAAAAACTAAATTATTTATATTTGGAACAAAGATAAGTAAAAAAATAGATAAGTCAAATAAGTTGTAAAGAACTGGCCCTATTCACAAAGTCATTGCATGACTCGACATTCGTAAATACATTCATAGAATTGAAATGAGATTATTTTGTGAGTTGCAAGGTTCGAGAAAGTCTGAATAAAGGATCACAGTGATCAAGAAGATCTAATTATGTACTCTTTTTCTTTGTGTGAGTTTTTCTGAAGTTTTTTATAATAAGGTTTTTAATGAGACAATATTGCAGTGTACCATGCGTGTGCAGTATGTTCTTTTCTCCAATCTTTTTTCACTAGGTTTTTTTTATGCAGCTGTTAATGAGACATTGACATATCATGGTTTCACTCAAAGAGTGTTGTAACCCACCGAGAAAAGGGCCCAGTCGGCCAAACCCTAACTAGGATTTTCTCTAGAAATATTATCGATAAAATCAAATATAGGGTAAACAATATATATAAAGAGAGATGGATCATTGTGAATATATGATTTTGATTGATTAAGATTACAGTGTTTGGCTTTATCTCTATATCCGTGTTTTTGTTTTTATGACTCTGTTCGACTACCGCCCATCGTTTTGTTTGCGTAGCGAGGATGAGACTAACTGCGAATATGCGGCTAAGGTCTGCTTTGTGTAACACAAAAACTGTGCTTTGATAATCCGGTTGAACAAAAACGAAAAATGTTGTGTTTATGTATTTCATTTTTTCAGACTACAAGGCCATACGCCACGCATAAATGATAATTCAGAAAGGTGCACATGGAAGGGGAAAAAAAATCCTTCGATCAGTATTAAACTAGGAGCCCAAACTATTTGATCACTGTATGAGAATGATTCATTCTGAACCATCTTAACTCATCAAATGCATATAGCACAATGGCAATATATACAGCCCACAAGGTCACAGGATAAAAAGATCTGAAAGAATTTCATCTTGGACATGGAACTGCGTATTGATCTTGAACAATCTGGGACAAGACTAAACTGGTTGCCATCCAGGGTCCAAGCCTACATCCAGCCAGTGGCAATGAAGCAAATGCTCATTCGCCAGTTCTTCAGAAAAAAAGGTAATGCCCTATTTTACTCTGATATCTCATACTTCATGTTTTGGCAAATTGAAATGAATCCAACATGTTTCTTAAAAAATTAAGCTCTTCAGAATTATTTGTTAACCCAATCGTGCTTCAACTTGGGCCAAAAATTTCAGCTCTCTGTTACTATCCAGGAAAGAAGTTTTTGCTCCACTTCTTGCCAGTTATGAACTTTGGTCACCAGAGGATGTGATTGTTCCACACCAGTTTTGCACCAAGGATATGAATTATCGTAGTCAAATAGAAGGACCTTCATGCCAACCTCAGCACATTCTAAAGCATATCTCGGATTGTCATCTATCAAAACCTGAGCGCCGAAAGATCTGCAACAAGCAATTTTGTAGTGAACAGGTTAATGACATGTGTATTCACAGCTGACAACATTGTTGTAATAGTTCAAACTGCACAAAGCACACAAAAAATATAAGCAAATGACAGTTTAAACTTTGGGCCATTATTATTCTTTAGTGTATTGTAAGATAAGTCAGTACAGGTAAACTCTCTTAACATGATTGGAAAAGATTAGAACAGCATCCCCTTTACCATCATACCTGCAAATATCTGATTTTGGCCTTGATTGACCTTGCAAAGCGAAATGGTTCCCGAAATGGATCTGTTCAAATAAACCTGGATAATATCTCTCAATCCACTCTAATGTGTGATTTTTAATTGCATCCTGCCGGGATCTTTTTTATTAAAGGATATCATTAGGCAAACATACTATAATGAAATATAACTTGATGGTCTCTTGGATCAAATGATGGACTTACGTTACTACTGATAAGCTACAGAAAGAAGAAAGATTTTGGAGAGCATCTCGAGCGCCTGGGATAGGATGGATACCATCTTGGAAGTAATGCGTTGTAAAAAACTCATGGACAAGAATATTAGCTGCAGCATTTCAAAAGAGTGCTCAATTTTGTACAATGCATTTTATACTGATGACACCAAAATTTATAGGTCCAAAGATGAAAAGAAGGTAGGTAGAATTGAGACAAACCTCTTTCTCGAGAACAGTTCCATATCTGCATTGCAAAAGGAAATGTAAGAAATACCTCATGGGCAAAATATTCAGCTACAAGAACTCAACAGAAAATGTCACTGCTCAAAGAAAGAAAATTGCAGAACTTCATTTTTCAAGGAAAGGAATATAGAGCTTCAAATTCACCTTAAAGAACTCATACACATGATATTCTGACACTGAGTGATTCCAGGAATAACGGTCCGCAATAAATCTGTTCAGGGCAGCAAGAAAGCTTCCAAGAACTGTGGGCAAGATATATATCGCAAGATAATGAGAAAAGACCAATTACAAGATATTGAAAGATGATGCTAATTCATTGATGTGGGAAGGGCAAGACATGGGAGAAGGCAAATGTCATGAAATTGTAAAATACTGTCATGGCAGGAAGTACAAATTTTTCAATAATGTTCAATTCCCAATTTGTTTCTAGACTAAGCACCATAAAGCTCTGACCACAAACAAAGGAACCAGCTATGCAATCAACATGAAAGTTCAGGCCTGCATAAGTGAGAGGGACAACTCCATGTAATGATTTTCTCAATACCTTCATCCACATCGACAGCAACCACCATCTTAGTCGGCACAGCGTGCTCAGGAAAACCCAGAGGCTTCCCACGCCAGCGTGCGCCATTCCCGTTCAAGCTCTTTGTGCTCGCCTCCTCCAATGGCAGAGCCTCAGCATCCCGGACTAGCTGCCTCTGAGGCGCCAGAACCTGTGCCATGATTTTCACTGCCTCGCCATCCACCCTCCTGAACCTACTCTCCTTCCAATCCAGGCATCCCTTCAAGCTCAATGCGCTGCCCGGCGCAAACCTCCTCCCTATCCCCAGATCAAGAAACCCATTCCTCTGCATCCTACAGCTCTCGCTGTACACATGCGAGTGCTGGTTGAAGCTGCAGAAGCTGGCACGGCTGGCGGCGGCCGGGGGCCGCATGGCGGGGCTCCTCCCCCGAGGCGGCGGCGGCCGGAGACGATCGAACAGCGACCGCACGGCTCCGCGGCCTAGCATATTGACACGAGCATTCCCCCAAAAAAACCCTGCAAAGGTTGCACATTTTGCCAAATCGAATTCTTTTTAACCGAACTCGAGCTCGCTTAATCCGGCAAGATCAGCAAATCAAGCAAAGTCAAAGGCTGGACGCAATCGCCGGCGGAGTCGCCTACCTGGAGACGCGAGATCAGATCGGACGGAATCGAATCCCCACCTCAGTACCCCCCCACACCGTTGCTGTGATCCGAGCTAGAAGGGGAAGGCGATCGCTGCGTGTCTTTCAGCTCGGATCGCGCGGTTCAGGGCGTGGAAACAACTAGGAAAATTCGCGTGAAATCCTCGGGAGCATATGCGAAAATCGGAGATGGCAAAGGGAATTTCTTGGCTGCTTCTAGTATTTTTGCTTTCTTGCTGCTTCCTTAATTTTAGGGTTCCTGGGAAAAAGAACTCCAATAATTTCTGTGCGATTTTTTGTGTACGTGGAGAGCCGGTGGTGGTGGGCTCCCTTCTTTTTTTGGAAAGGGCACTGCGCACCGCAGGATCTTTTGCAGCCAGGTCCATAAAGTTGAGTATACTGATGTGGTACATTTCTTGAACTCAATTTTCAGTTTTCACCAATGTGCTGTATATGTAACTGCCGATGTTATAAGAACCAATGTGCTGTATACGTAATTGCCAATGTTACAAGAATTGTTGAGAAATCGTTTGGGAACCGTACGATCACTGTAGACCTCTTTTTACATTTGCATAAGTGCAAAAATATTTGTTAAAAAAGTGTAGCCTGTTTTTTTTTTTTTGAAAAATTCAGTCGTTCATTTTGGTGTGCTCTCCCTTGTGTGTTGGAAAGTTCTCGAAGGCTTGTTCTTCTGATATTCTTCTGTTATTTTTCTTGGTTGATCATCCTTTACATGTTTGAAACTGTTTGTAAATCTCTCTATTTCGGCCTTAGCATGCCAATCTATTTGTAAGTTTGCAAACATGGTTTTCACTGTATCTCTTTCGATGCAATGAAAAATGGGGTTATATTCTCTTTATAAAAAAACGTAGATGAAATAAAAAACGACACACCTAGCTTTTATGATTAGTTGGAGTGCACATTGGACGCGTGCTCGTCAAGTCTTCTAATCTTAATAGAGTTGCGGATAGCGGCAATTGGCCAGCGCGAGAGCTGCTCGCGCTGGCGACTTGCGTTCAATCTTTAGGATCATTTCGGGTTTTAGGACAAAGCTAGTAACCTCCATTTCATATGCTAGTGTATGTTCAAACGCACACACGCGTGCGTGCGTGTGGTGTGAGTGTGCCGTGACGTGTTCGTGTGTGCGTCTCAAGTTGTACCCTAAAAAAAAAGAAGTCCTGTATTCTTAGATAAGAAGGGTCGGTAAGCTTCGAATGTGTTAGGAACGCAAGATTTCTCACGGCTTGCGATGAAACTCAACCGTTTCCTATCAAACAAATTGTCCTTTTTCTTTGTTAAATTTACGTCTTCCCAAAAGAGCCTGGTCATGTTCATTTTTATAATGTGAATTTTAGGGGACCTAATGCCAAAAGTCTCAAACTTTGTCATACTCGGTCCATGTTGATCTCTTTCCGTAGGATTGTGTTTGCGTATTTTATTAGGCCTGCCCAGTTGATGCGTTGGGATGTGAGACGAAATCCTTGTCGGAATCCCGGAATTATTCATGGCCAGGCTAATTGAGCTGTGGAGCCGTGGAGAACAATTTCTTTATGCTGCATATATACCTTATTTAGGGCTGAGAAGGTGCAACCAGAGATACAAGTGTTGGGAAACCTTCGGGTGGGGAGCCCGGCCTGGCTAGGGCCGGCACCCGGCACGGCATGGCTAGGGCCGGTCGGTGGCTCTCCCACGGTGGATCTTACATTGGACCTAGTCTAAATCTAAGCAACACTATAAAAGAAGAGGTGGAGCACCATGTTGTAGATCAGATCTAAGAATTAATAAAGAGAAGCTCCACCCTATATCTCTGTGTCTCCTTGTGTTCTTACTTGTCGGGGATAAAATCACGGTCCATTGCCATGGCCCACTCCCTGACGGTCCAATCGAACAGCCTACCAGGGCCTAGCTCCCTGGAAGGTTCTATCAGGCCCATATGCATCTTGCCGAACAGCTTCCTGACTGGCGCGGTGCGTAATGGCCTAGGATTCGTGTTTCAGTCCGACTCGAACAAGAGTTCTGCACGGCTACGTGAAGACCCGAACGTGGTTTCCCGAATTGGAATAGGAGTCGTGATCCCCAAGACTAGGAGTATTCCTTATCTGCCTCGGGATATTTTTGGCACGTTGAGTTCGTTACGTACTCGTGGTCAGCCCGACCCGATAGTCCCTCGGTAGGTCGGTTTGCTCTGTACTATATAAACCAAGCCCCTACGGTGTTTAGGGGGCATCTGAGACAAGTTTACGCATCTGACTTCGAGTTTTGCGCACTTGTACACACATAATCCCGCCGAGACTTGTTCGTCTCGCCGAGCCACCTCTTGTAATCATCTCGATATATAAGAAAGGCTGGACGTAGGGCTATTATCTCTCCCGAGAGGCCTGAACCAGGATAAAAACCTCTGTCTCCCTGTTCGTTGTTGTTCGGCGTGTCTCCTATCTCACTTCTAAAGAACCTTAGCGACTTGAGATCGATATCTCAACCGTCGACAGTTGGCGCCGACCGTGGGGACCCGCAGATCGAGCATGTCGAACTCTATCAGCGATACGGAGATTCTTCCTGAGGGCTACGACTCAGAAGGACAGGATGTCTCATCCCCTGTCAGTTCAGATCGATCTGTTCGATCTCGAACACTTTCCATATCTGGGACAGAAGTCTCTGCCTATATGGCGGAGATAGCCGCAGATCGCACTCCGGTCATTGACGATGACTACGGAACCGATGATCTTTACGACGGTTTAGATCTATCGGATTCCAAGGCTATGTCGGTAGATTCTACCTATGGCGACACAGCGATGACACCGTCTAGCATACCTTCACACGGCCCCCGCAGCATTAACATGGCCGATGCAGGAACCTCCGGAGATCCTGCACGGGATGCGGCGGCTGGCGAGATTGGGCAGATTAACTCTGCTCGGCATCAAGACGAGGCCGCGCTGGCTGCTCATGAGCAAGATGTCATTCGCCGCAGCCTCGACGATTCCATCAATCAGACCGTGGCGCGGTTCCGCGATCGGTGCAAGCCACAGCGTCGCGATCCCCCTCGCGTGCCCACGCCAAGTCTCCCGGCAGAAGTTTTTCCTGTTCGGGTTAACTCCCCGCGTGACCGGACTCCTGTCGGGTAGAACGCGGATGCTTCAGGGGTCCCAGGACCGTTAGATCAGAGTCGGGAACGGCTCGAAGCTATAGCAACGGTTCTTAGATCCACCAACCAGGTCGATCTCGCCCGTATGGGCGATGCTGTTGCTTCTAACCTAGAGCGACTGGCTGAAGGCCTAAAGTCCCTAGGAGAAATCAACAACTCCTCCAGGCAACGCAGTCAAACTGCCCGGAATGATTCGGACTGCTCCGATCGATCGCGTGACCCTCGTCACCGTCGAAGGATCACGGTCTATGAGCAGGCTACCCGTGGTCGCCGTCGCGCGCCAAGTCCTCGTAGTCGCTACGACCACAGGAGCAAGCGGGCGCGTGATGATCACGGACGGTCCCCTCGTGAGGAGCTCGTTGTCGCGACCACAAGGAAGGAGCGTGGCTGGTTGTCCCGGAGAGAATTTCTCCAGGCCGAATCTTTCCGTTCAGAAAGAGTTCCTCCGCGCAACAGGACCAACGTCTTCTCAAGACTAGGTTCTGCCGGGGAAGGTGGCCGGTCATATGC
This sequence comes from Raddia guianensis, assembly GCA_036346415.1. NCBI lineage: Eukaryota > Viridiplantae > Streptophyta > Magnoliopsida > Poales > Poaceae > Raddia > Raddia guianensis. The sequence goes on along the minus strand of CM070539.1, from coordinate 22,070,432 downwards.
TTTGAGTCTGCAGGGCTTTCTCGACGAGCTTGGGCCGTCGGTGGCCCTCAAAGTTCAAGCCGGTCACATGGAGAGGTACAATGGGACTCGTAACCCGGAGGAATTTCTTTCCATCTACGCCACGCCATCATGGCGGCGGGGTGACGAGCTCGTTATGGCTAATTACCTCCCGACCGTCCTCGAGGGTGCCGCCGGACGTGGTCGTTCAATCGGCAGGAGGGTTCCATCACCATGGAACCAGCTTTATGACGCCTCGACGCCAACTTCCGAGGCAGTTACGTGCGCGCTCGGGCAAGGAGGATGATCTGCACGGATGATCCGGATGAACGGGAGACCCTCCGCAACTTCGTGAAGCGTTTCATCAAGATTCGCAACACGATCCCGAACATCTCGGATGAATCTGTTGTCCGCGCCTTTAAAAACGGAGTCCGCGACGAGCGGCTCACCCAGGATCTCGAGATCAATGAGACCTGGACCGCCAACGACCTGTTCAAGGCGGCTGATCGCTATGCCAATGCGGCATAACGCGTTCAGTACAAAAAGGCGTTTGACAAGGGCGAGCTGCCCGCCCAACCTGGTGTGGATGAAAAGAAGAAGAGCAGCAGCAATCTCGGTGACAAGAAGTCCCAGAAGAAGAAGAATAAAGGTGATGCGTACAATACCGTCGCAGGTATAGATCGCGCACCTCCTCCCAAGGATGGGCAGAAGAAACCCAACAATAACTACAAGGGCAAAAAGCCTGCTCAGGGAGGCGGACAAGGCAAGAAAGATCCAAGCGACCGATTTTGCAAGTTCCACCAGCACTACGGGCACGATATACGCCATTGCAGAACTTGGGCTGCAAAGCTCGAAGATTTCTACAACGGCAAGGGCCCAATGCCCACCCTGCCCGAACAAGGTGATGCCGGCAAGGACAAGCGTCCAGCCGACGGAGGTGATCGGGACGACGATGATGAATATCAGGAGCCCATGAACCACATCGCTGTCATATACGGCGGTTCCTCGGCTTATCCCTCTCGGCGCAGCCTCAAGGCAGCTGCTCGGGAGGTCCACAACGTTGAAAAAGGCAAACCACAGCCCAAATCAATGAAGTGGACCGAGGTCTCCATCTCCTTCTCTAAGGAGGATTGCCCCACTGGGATGACCAAGCCTCAGCGTCTCCCTCTGGTGGTCGCCCCGACCATCAGCAACGCCAGAGTTGGCCGTGTATTAGTTGACGGCGGGAGTGCTTTGGACTTGCTTTCAGCAAAAGTCTTGGACGAGATGCAGATTCCTCGCTCCAAGTTGAAGGAAGTCGCCATGCCCTTCTACGGGATTGTCCCGGGAGAAGCCGTTAAGCCGTTGGGGCAGGTCGTCCTGCCCGTTACCTTCGGCAACCCGAGCAAGTTCCGGACAGAGTTGATCACGTTTGACGTGGTTGATTTTCCATCTGCGTACAACTCGATTTTGGGCCGGCCATCGCTAGGCAAGTTCATGGCCGTGACCCACCACGCTTACCATAGCGTGAAGATACCGGGTCCTAACGGTGTGATCGCGGTCAAGGGCAACTACAAAGCTGCTCTGGATTGCGACGAGCAGTCTCTTGCCCTGGTCGACCAGCTTCCGCCGCGTGGTCCCAAGTTCCGCAGACCAAGTCTCAGACGCCCTAGAGTCTCCTTCACCAGAGGAGAGACTAAGGAGGTCCCATTGCCTCTGGATGACTCCTCCAAGACAGTTCATTTGGGGGCCAATCTGGACCCCAAATAGGAAAGCGAGCTCCTTGCCTTCCTCTGAGCCAATGCAGATGTGTTTGCTCGAGCCATCCGACATGCCCAAGTCTCAAGGAGGTTATCGAGCACAAACCGGCGGTCCACGGACAAAAGTCTGCTCGCCAAGTTTCGACGCTGACTTCAGCGGGGATCATCAAAGATCAGCTCGGCAAGCTGCTCGCCGCTGGTTTCATCCGTGAGGTTGATCACACCGAGTGGCTAGCCAACCCTGTAAATGTAAAGAAGAAAGGCGGCAAGTGGAGGATGTGTGTCGATCACACAGATCTGAACGCCGCTTGTCCTAAGGGCAATTTTCCATTGTCTCGATAGACCAAATTGGTCGATGCGATCTGGATGCCCAAATTTTTGAGTTTTTGGATGCTTACTCCTGTTATCATCAAATAAGCATCTCCCCGTGATGAAGAGAAGATCGCCTTCATCACCCCTTCGCACTTTTCGCTGCTCGACCATGTCTTTCGGTCTGCAAGAATGCGGTGCCATGTTCGGTATTAATGGAGAAGACTTTCCCAGAACAGCGTGGAAAAAACCTAGAGGTCTATGTCGACGACATAGTTGTAAAGAGCAAGTATGCTCCAGATCATGCAAAAGATCTGGCCGAGACTTTACGTAATCTCGCCAGGCATCGAATAAAGTTAAATCCAGACAAGTGTACCTTTGGTGTTCGATCTGGAATGTTGCTCGGCTACATTATCGGTTCGCAAGGTATTTCTGCTAACCCTGAAAAAATTGAGGCCATTGAAAATATGCAGGCTCCAACTACCGTAAAGGAAGTACAGAGTCTCACCGGCGGATGGTCGCTCGAAAGGTGTTTATTTCCGTCAAGGCGTAACGCTGGCTGCCCTTCTTAAGGCCCCGCAAGCACAATGGTTTCGTGGGGATGAGGACGCAGATAGATCCTTTCAGGATCTGAAGCAATACCTGTCCAATCCACCTGTCTTGACTACCCCGCGGCATGGCGAGCAGCTTTTGCTATACCTAGCCTGCATGCCGCAAGCGGTGAGCGCGGTCTTGACTGTGGAAAGGGAAGGCATCCAGCGGCCAATCTATTACGTGAGCGAGGTGCTTCACGGATCTAAGGAGCGTTACCCTGAAGTTCAGAAGCTGCTCTACGCCTTGCTCATGTCCTCTAGGAAGCTTCGACATCGCCAAAGCGATCAACATCTGGTCCCGACCAAGTTCCCTCTTGGAGAAATCCTAAGGAACAAGGAAGCTGGCGGACGTATAGCTAAATGGGCAATGGAACTGGCAGAATTTGACATTCTGTTTGCCGCCCGAACTGCTATCAAGTCCCAGGTCTTGGCTGACTTTGTCGCCGAATGGACCTGCCCGCCCAAATCCCAGAAAGCTACCGAGCAACCTGATGACCCCCCTTGGACCATGTTTTTTGATGGCTCACGCACTGGAAACTCGAGGGCTGGTTTTGTTCTCATCTCCCCACAAGGAGAGCAACTCCAGTATTCTATACAATTACACTTTGCGGCGACTAACAACGCTGCAGAGTACGAGGCCCTCCTCGCGGGACTAAGAGCGTGCAAGTCGCTCGATGTCCAACGACTGACTGTGAAGGGAGATTCACAGCTGGTCATCAACCAGGTGAACAAGAAATATCAGTGCTACGATGACTCAATGGCACGATACCTGGTTGAAGTGAGGAAGTTGGAGCGGCACTTTCGGTTTTTCGAGGTGCTCTTCGTGCCCAGGAAGGACAACTTCCTGACCGACCAGCTATCCAAGTATGGATCCTCATGAGAACCTGCTCCGGCAGGGGTGCTCGTCGAGCACCTTCACAAGCCCTCAATCACGTCTCCGGACGAGGCAACAGAGACAGGTGGTGCTGTCTCCGTCATCGAGCAGGCTGCGGGTTGGACAACGCCATTTGTCCAATACCTTATAGATGGGACCGCCTCAAGACGGCCGACTGCTCCCGCTTATAAGGCGTGCTGCTCCATACAAGCTTATGGACGGCATCCTTTACCGTCGAGGTGCTCTGGGAGTTCTCTCCAAGTGCATCTCGCAGCAGGAGGGTGTGTTCCTTCTTAGGGACATACGCGAGGGCGCCTGTGACAACCACGCCTCCTTCAGAACTCTGGTAGGAAAAGCATTTCGCATGGGCTATTATTGGCCAACTGCGTTACAAGATGCCCGGGGTATCGTGACAAAGTGTAAAGCTTGCCAGTTTCACTCCCGGAAGGCACATAAGCCCGCCCAAGAGCTCCAAACGATCCTCCCGTCATGGCCTTTCTCCACATGGGGACTGGATCTGCTCGGCCCGTTCCCTAAGGGGTACAAGGGCTACACACACTTGCTCGTCGCCAGTGATACTTTTACAAAGTGGATTGAGGCAGAGCCTGTGTCTTCTCTTCACGCCAAAACGGCTGTGCACTTCTTCAAGAGCAACGTGGTCACCCGCTTTAGGATTCCCCACAAGCTGATCACGGATAACGGTACCCGCCCGTGGTTTAGCTATTCGTGAATATGCGAGAATACCGGGTACCAAGATCTGTTCGCCTCGTGGCACATCCACGAGCAATGGAGCAATCGAGCGAGCTAACGGACAGATAGTCCAGGTATCAAACGACGGTATTTTTGCTCTCGCCGAGCGCAACAAAAACTGGGTTGACGGTTCCTTCATCCTCTGGGCGATTCATATCTGACGGCCAGGCGATGTGGGAAACTCCTTTCCAATTGGTCTATGGTGCAGAAGCCATCCTGCCCGCCGAAATCGTACTCGGTTCGCCTCACACGAGCTCGGTCAACTTAGTTGACGACGAGTAAGAGCGCTTGCTCGATCTCGATCTCCTAGAAGGCACACGCGACCGGGCACAAGCCAGAATGGCGCGTTACCAGCAAGCTCTTCGTCGGCACGCTGCCAAATCAGTTCGACCAAGGGTTTTGAAGGCGGGCGACCTCGTTCTGCGCCGTGTCCAGAACCTGTCCAATGCCAACAAGTTAACTCCCGCTGGGAGGGCCCGCTCACGGTCGTTTCATCGCCGCCCGAGGTCGCTCGCCTGGCCATGGAGGACGGGAGAGAGCTGACCAGCACTTGGAACATCGACCAGCTTCGTAAGTTCTTTGTGTAGGTCCTTTCTGTTTTTTTTTCTTAGCCCTGCGCTTTTGTAAACTTCGCGCCTTAGTTCGTCCAAGTCTTTCGGGCACCATGTAAAGTTCAATCCAATTCTCAGTGAATTTTCGCGGCCCCTGCGCCCGTTTTCACTCCTTGTCTTCTCAGACTACTCTCTATCTGGTAACACTTGATGGCTGCCCGGTCTTGCGAACTCTTGGCTCCGCTATTTTCAGGTTTTCCTGCCCGTATCTAGTTTCGATAGGTTCCTACACTCAGGGTTGCGTAACACGGCTTTTCCACCTTGCGGCTAAGTCCGCTCTCGTAAGCCCTCCGCGGCAAAGGCACTTACTGCTTGGCGCGACCACTTGGCAAAGTCCGCTCTCGTAAGCCCCCGCGCGAGGCACTTTCCTTGTTCGGTTACTCTCTGAATCGCTTAACTTACGACAATGAGTAGGTCAGGAACAAATCGAGCAAGGTGCGGTGTGTCGCTTTTCTCTCACGACGTGCTCGAGTTCGCAAGCTTAGGTTCTCGAGCATCGCCGCACGGGGCTAGGGTGTCGCTCTTTCTCCTGTGCACTGCCGGGTTCGCAAACTCAGTTTTCGAGCGAGATGCACAATGGGCCGGAGTTAGGCTAAGCGCCCATCGCTTTTCTTAAACTTCCTAGCTGCTCGCTTTTTCTTAGTTTCATTCGTTTTATCTTTTTGCTGCTTTTTTGGTGAAGAAAAGTAAGTGCTTTATTGCATTAATCAAAAGTTTCAGGTACAAGGCCCTTTCGGGTTACAGCCGCGGTGCTACTTGAGAGCAAGCTGCTCCTTTAGCTCCTCAACTTCTAACTTGAGGCGCACGACTTCACCTTGAGCCTTGATTCCTTCCCGGGTTTCAGCTCGGAGGCATTCTATCTCCTCCTTGCTCCGCTTGGCCTGTACTGCAGCTTCTGCCCGGATGGCCTCGACCTCTTCGGTCTTGGCGCGCAGCTGGTCGGTCAGAGCATCGCTCTGGCTGACTCGCTGCTCGACGGTCTTGAGCTGCTCATCCAGCCCCTTGACCTTGTTCTCTGCAGTGATCGCCCTCACTGTCATCCCGCGCATCTTCTCGATCTCTTCATGTGAAGCCCACAGGGTTGAAATCTTCGCCTGGAGTCCCGCGGAGGTCAGCTCCTCTTTGGCGAGCTGGGCCTTGAGCTTCTCGACGTCCGCCGCGAGCGCCTTCCGCCAATTGGACGCGTCGGCAAGCTGCTCTTCAAGCCACTTCGTACGGCCCAGCTTCTCCTCCGCTGTGCTCGTCTTCACAGCCTGCGCGCGAAGCTCCTCGGCTTCTTTTAAAAGAGCCTCAGAGGAATGCCTCTCTTTGGTCAGCTCGGCCTTGAGCTTCTTCGCTTCTTCTTGGGCTCGGCTTTGGGCCAGCGCAGAGGGCTCCGCCCCAGGATCCCTCGCCTGGAGATGCTCCCGGAGGGATGCCAGTACGGCGCTCCGTTCGATGGTTACACCATCCTCGAGTTCCGCCATGGTGTCCCTAAAGACCTGAGGGAGAAGATCAAGTCAATCACTTTGCGATAATATATCTAAACTGAACAAGGTTTGGTCTTGGAGTTTACCATGCCAAGCCGGTGCTTCAGCCCCCGGCGTAAGCGGTCTTCGAGACGTGCGGCCACGAAGCCCTTTCGCCAGGCAGATGAGATCGGCGCACTGCTCTTGCCGCCGTCTCTGTGCTCTTCTTCTTCTGCGGAGCTCTTACGCTTTCGGGAGCGAGGGCGACCGCAAACGCTGCCTCCCCGCTCCTATCCTTCTTCCTCCTCTGCCCAATCATCTTCGGGCAAGGTTGATGCCGCTTCGCCAGGCGGCACCGGAGCCTCCACTGGCACGGCGACTTGTGCCACCTGCTCGCGGACCTCTTCTTATACCTTGGCGGCAGGAACTTCGCCCTGCTCGCCGATCACCTCCGCCGGCTCAGGATGGATCGCCTGCGACGAAGTGCCGTAGGGACCGCCGCTCGGTCCCACCATGGGCGCTTCGAGCCATCGCTTTGCCTCGCATTGTCCGTGGCGCAAGCGCCGCCTTTTTCGCCTCCACCGCTTCCACTGCGTTTTGAGCGCGTCGGTTGCGTCATTGAGTCTAGCGGGAGCAGCTCCACGCCGCCACTTGCCCTTGAGGTCGGCCACCATCGCCCGCGATGCACCGTGTAGGTGCTCGGACAGCAACGAACGCTCGAGTGCCGTCTCGACGTCGTCTGTGGCGGTCTCCTCCTGGGCAGCTGATGAAAAAGAATTTGTTAAGCCCAATGTGGTCAGGAAGTTCGTAAGGTCAAAGAGATTCATTACTACATACCTGCCGTAGAAAGCTTGATCTTGATCTTTTTTGCCGGAACCTTCCGCCTCTTCCTCGGGGGCTCCTTGGCGGCTTGTTCGCTCTGGTCCCTGGATGTTCGCGGCGATGAGCTCAGCTCCTTGCTGAGCTGAGCACTCTTCTCGCGCAACGCAAGAAGTTTTTCCTTGCGCGCGACTTCTTCCTTAAGCCTCCTCTGTTCGGCGACCTGTTGTAGCCGTTCCATATGGCCCGAGTGAGCCTGCGTGTAACGTCTAAACCAAAGGGTCATGTTTTTTACCTCTTCGTCGCTCTGCTCGGTGAGGAGGGAGGGGCTTGGTCTCTTTCCGCTGGGTTGACCGCGCGCCCGCTTGGTCTGTTCAGCGCGCTCCGTCGCCTCGGGTGGTCTCATCGATGGCTGGTGGCCGCCATGGCGTGGCGAGCTCCGCGTAGGCTCGGCCGCCACCTTGGGCTTTATAGCCTGTGAGCATCGTTGAGCCCTAATTTTTATTAGTGGCATTGATGATAAAATTAATCAATATAAAGGGCTAGGGGGTTTTTGGATTTCTCGGAACCCTAGCGAAGACTCGGCGCTTTTGCAAACCCTAATTCGAAGCGACGTAAATTTCTTGAGCTGCTCCAAGATTTCAAAGTGCGTGACCGGGCGAGAGAAGAGGTCACGTATAGATTACGAGTAGTTAGGTTTATTTCTGTTTTTCGTCGGATTTCAAAAGGGTTCAATATCTCTGACTATCTGGGATCTTTTGAATTCTTGAAAACTCGATTTCCTAGTCCACCACTTCTAAAAATACCCAAATATCCCTTTGTGAGATTTCTAGAGAGAGAAACCCACCTAAATTCCCCACAATTTTAGCTCGAAAATTCCTCTCGTTCGGACGGCCCTCGAAAGTTAGACGGCGTCCGACCAACTCAAAATCCAAATTAATTTACATCGCTCGGACGGCGTTCGGTGGTTACTCGGACGGCGTCCGATAAAGTTCACTTTTATTATTTCTCACGCCGGACGGCGTCTGGGGCGTCCGTAGCTCCGGCTTGGTCGATCTTCTTTGCTTCGGACGGCGTCCGGCTGGGACGGACGGCGTCCGATAAACCTATTTTTGCTGAGCAAGACGCTCTGTCGGACGGCGTCCGAGTCCGTCGGACGGCGTCCGATAGAGTGTAACGGCTAGTCTTTTGTCCTCTTCCGAGGGGCAACGGCTAGTTTTGCTCTAGGGCTATAAATACCTATCTAGTGGTCGGCTACTTTGAGGTTTGCTGCCCACTTCACCTACCACATTCATAGCTCATCAATTAGGTGTTCTAGAGCCATTCCTCCACCCACAAGATCATCCAAAGCCACAATCCATCAAACCCCAATACCGAGCTTCATGGAAGTCCTTCGATCCCGCATGATCGGGGCGTTTCGGGCTTGTTACTTTTGAAGACATCCTTCGTGGAGGCGTGGGCTTGAGAGTAGGCCTTGGCGTGTGGCTACTCTTGAGTCGGTGCACGGGTGACTTGAGTCCACCTCGCTGGAGTGGCGGAACGACTCACCGGGAGTAAGTGAGGCGTGAGGCTCGAGAGCGAGCCGGTCCCAGCGCAAGGGGTAGCCTCAACGGAGAGTAGGAGTTGCGGCTCAACTTCGGTCAAACAAACACCGTGTCGCCTCTTATTTACTTTCCGCACTTACTACCATTGCATTGAATGTGTTGATTGTGATGCCATGTCTTAGTTGCTTGTTAACTTGTTTATCGCTTCGCTATGTATCAATTGACACTAGGATTGGGTCACTATTAATTTGATAATTAATCAACAATTAATCAAAGAAAAATTAAAATTGCCTATTCACCCCCTCTAGGCCTTAGGATCCTCTTTCAAGTGGTATCGAGCGACTAGGTTCTCGATATTAGCTTAACCGCTAGGAGATGGCTCAAGAGGGCCTAGGATAGAAATTGGAAAAGCTCCTATTTTCGATGGAACAAACTACAACTATTGGAGAATTAGGATGCAATGTTACTTAGAGGCACTTAGCTATGATGTGTGGGTCGCCAGAGATCAAGCTATCCGGACCCTCCGTAGGAACAATTGCTCTTGATGAAGTTCATGCTAAGTACAAACGTTTTAATGCCATTGCTAGAAATGCTTTACTCTTTAGTGTGTCTTCCGAAGTCTTTGATAGCATTGGCAATCTCTCTAAAGCTTATGACATTTGGAAGCATCTTAGAGAAATTCATGTTGGTAGTGCCGAGATGCTTGAGGAGAAGCTATCTCGTGCTAGAAAAAGATTTGACCAATTCAAGATGCTTCCTAATGAAAGTGTTAATGAAATGTTTCTTAGGTTGAACCCCATCGTCAATGAAATTGCCGGATGTTCGGAGAAGAAGGTCTTGGAAGACATTGACATTTGTCGGAAGATGCTTGATGTTGTGCCATTTAGCTTTAATCCACTTGTGACCTTGATTCGAGCAACCAAGCCAAAACTCAAGAAAATGACACCGACAAAGCTTCTCGGGCAACTCAACTCATATGAGATGCGGCTTCTTGAAAGTGAAGAGTCTCCGTTCAACAAGAAGTCAATCGCTCTCCCCGCCAAAGCCAAAAGTGCAAAGAAGAAAGTTGAGATTGAAGAAGATGATGAAGACCGATGATGCAATTCCGAGATTGAAGAATTGGCCTCCTTGTCAAGAGGTCAAGAAAGTTGATCAAGAAGATGAGCTTCATGGCGGATCATCCTCTTCAAGGCTAAGACCTATCTCCGAGATGCGTTGCTATGAATGTGGAGAGAAGGGTCACTTGGCGGCGGATTGCCCAAGAAGTAAAAAGAACAAGCACAAGGTAAGAAATCAAGAGGAAGATGAGGAAAATGACAAGAAGAAATATCGTCACTACCGCAAGAGTGATCACAAATCAAAGGATAAGAAGAAAGCTCTTGCCGGTCAAAAGACTAAGAAGGAAGATAGCTCAAGCTCATCGTCCTCTCAATCCTCTTCCGAAGAAGAAGATACTAGAGCTCATGGGCTAGCCGGACTTGCGATCAAGGAAAACGCTCCTCCGGCTCTTCCCAAGCAAAAGCTTTGCCTCACCGCAAATATACAAGAAGAGATGATTGGGGAATGGATCACCGATGATGAAGGTTCTTGGGCGGACTCCTCCGATAATGAAAACACGAAGATATCCGGAGTCGCCATCGACAACCCCTCACCTCCCATGTGTCTTATGGCACTAGAGGAGAAGGTAACACATGAGCACCTCTCTAAAAGTGAGCTTAAACTTTTGATTGATGATTTGAATAATGCTCTAGAGAAGGAAAAGTCTAAGAGAAAGAAACTAGTAAAGGTGCATAAAGAGCTAGCAAATGAATTTGAGAACTTGTTAGAAAAGCATGAAACTCTAGAAGATGATTATGAAGCTCTAAATTTGCAAGTTGAAATTCTAGAAAATAAACTTGCTAGTTCTAATGTTGATGTTGAAACTCCGATTGATTGCTCAATTGAAAAATGCAATGTTGGTGTGACTTGTGATTTGATTGACACTATGGACGGTTCACTTAGCTTATCTCATGACACATCCTTTACCTTGTCACCCACGATCACACCCAATGCTAGCTCATCTTCACCCACTAGTGCTACTTCTTCAAATGAAAATGCTTGTTCAATTGGCACTTGTGGTGTTGCTAAATGTGCTAATGAGCTAGTTAAGGAAAATTTGCTTCTTAAGTATAGAATTGAGCAACTAGACTCTAGCTTGGCTAAATTGCTTGTGGGGAACAACTCTCTTGACAAGGTGCTTCGGGAGCAAAGGTATACCTTGAGTAAGCATGGTTTGGGATTTCATCCCGGGGATTTGCCCAAGGGTGGCTGGGGTAAGCCCAAGCTAACTTTCGTTAAGGGAGGGACCCGTTGCCATATTTGTAAAAATGAAAAACATAAAGCCATTACTTGTCCTCTTTCTAAAACATCTCAATTTATGTCTAAAACTCAAGTGCTTAATGCTAGTTACATGCTTATGAGGAAGAATGGCTCTACCTATGCTAAATATGTTGGTGCACCAAATGAAAAGAAAGATGTGAAGGCTATTTGGGTGCCCAAATGCTTGATGACTAACTCAAAAGGACCCAAGAAGAAGTCTTGGGTACCTAAAACCCAAGCTTGATTGTGTGTGTAGGTGAACTACAAGAGTGGTGGCCGGCATTGGATATTCGATAGCGGTTGCACCCAACACATGACCGGTAGCTCAAGTATGTTCACCTCACTAGAGGAGGAGAAGGACCCCGAACACAAGATCACATTTGGGGATAACTCCAAGCGAAAGGTAAAGGGCATAGGTAAAATTGCAATATCCAATGACCTATCCATCTCTAATGTGCTCTTGGTGGAAGTTTGCAACTTTAATCTCCTCTCCGTTGCTTAAGTGTGCGATTTGGGTTTTGATTGCTTCTTTTCGATCAACGGAGTTCGTGTTGTTTCCACTAAGGATCAAAGTGTTGCATTTGAAGGCACCCGGTTTCAAAACTTATATTTGGTTGATTTTTCAAACCATGAAACTTCTCAAATCAAGACTTGTCTTATCGCTCAAACCACTCTTGGTTGGTTGTGGCATAGACGTCTTGGACATGTTGGAATGGGCACTTTGAAAAAGGTTTTAAAGACAACTTGGTTGTTGGAGTGAAGGATGTCAAATTCGAGAAAAATCGCTTATGTAGCTCATGCCAAGCCGGCAAGCAAGTGGCTAATTCTCATCCGACTAAGACTTTTATGTCCACATCACGACCACTTGAACTTTTGCATATGGATTTATTTATTCAACCACCTATGCGAGCATAGGCGGTAATTTTATTGTCATGTGATTGTCGATGATTTCTCTCGCTTCACTTGGGTGTTTTTCCTTGCAAATAAATCCCTTGCCGGTGACGTGTTTACAAGATTTGTTTTGAAAGCTCAAAAGGAATTTGACTCTTTTATTAAGAAGGTGAGGAGTGACAATGGCACCGAGTTTGCTAATACAAATGTTGAAGAATTTTGTGATGAGTTAGGTGTGAAGCACGAATTCTCGGCGGCATACACTCCCCAACAAAATGGAGTGGTGGAGAGGAAGAACCGTACTTTGATAGAGATGGCAAGATCAATGATTGACGAGTACAACACGCCGCATGCTTTTTGGGCGGAAGCCATCAACACGGCGTGCCATGCCATCAACCGCCTCTACCTCCACCGACTCCTTCACAAGACCTCATATGAATTACTAGTGGGACGAAGGCCCAACATCTCAGATTTTCGAGTCTTGGTTGCAAGGTATACATCTACAAGAAAAGGACTCATTTGGGTAAGTTCCAAAAGAGGTGTGACGTTGGTATTATGTTAGGGTACTCCTCTCGCTCAAAAGCTTTTTGAGTTTTTAACAATTCTACCGGGCTAGTTGAGGAAGCCTATGATGTCAAGTTTGATGAAACTAATGGCTCGCAAAATGAGCAAGATTTGACAAGAAATGTAGGTGATGAGCCACCGCATGATGCTATGGAGTTGGGGGAAATTCGACCCTCACCGGAGGCACCAAAAGATGAAGTAATCACCCCTACCACCTCCATCGATGATCAAGTTCAAGACACCTCTCCAACAACTCAAGATCAAGCGGTGGACGGAGATGCGAACTTTAAAGTTGATCAAGCTCAAGGGGGAGACGTTAATCTACAAGTACCCGTCCAACAACACCGCACTCTCTCCAAGGATCATCCCCTAGATCAAGTCATTGGCAATCTCAATCAAGGCGTAAGAACCCGTTCTCATACCGCTAATTATTGTGAGCATCACGCCTTTGTGTCTATTGTTGAGCCTAGGACCATTGATGAGGCATTGGCGGATGCGGATTGGGTGAACGCCATGCATGAGAATTGAACAACTTCACCCGCAATAAAGTTTGGGAGCTTGTGGAAAGACCGAAAGATCACAATGTCATTGGAACCAAATGGGTCTTCCGCAACAAACAAGATGAGAACGGTGAAGTGGTGCGAACCAAAGCAAGATTGGTGGCGCAAGGTTTCACACAAATTGAAGGACTTGACTATGGAGAAACCTACGCCCCCGTTGTTCGACTTGAAGCTATTCGGTTACTCTTGGCTTTCGCTTCTCTCTATAACATAACTCTCTTTCAAATGGATGTTAAGAGTGCTTTTCTAAATGGTTTTATTGATGAACTTGTCTATGTCGAGCAACCACCGGTTTTGAAAACCTCAAACACCCAAACCATGTCTATAAGCTCACTAAGGCGCTTATACGGTCTCAAGCAAGCTCCTAGAGCATGGTATGAGCGCCTTAGGGACTTCCTCTTAGAAAAGGGATTTAAAACCGGTGCGATTGATTCCACATTGTTTCTAAAGCCTATTGAAAATGACTTATTTATTTGTCAAATATATGTGGATGATATTATATTTGGATGCACTAACAAATCTAAATGTAAGGACTTTGGTGAGATGATGTCCAAGGAATTCGAAATGTCTATGATTGGAGAGCTCACTTTCTTCCTTGGATTTCAAATCAAGCAACTTCGGAAGGACTTTCATTTGTCAAGAAAAATACACAAAGGACCTTCTCAAGCGGTTTTCAATGGACGATTGCAAATCGATCAAAACACCAATGGCCACTAATGGGCATCTTGACTTGAATGAAGATGGAAAGCCCGTGGACCAAAAGCTTTATCGCCCATGATCGGTTCGCTTTCTATCTTACCGCTTCTCGATTCGATATTATGTTTAGTGTGTGCATGTGTGCTCGCTTTCAAGCATCCCCTAAAGAAGTGCATCTTATTGCCAGAAACGATTTTGAGATATCTAAAATCACTACTAGTCTAGGTCTTTGGTACCCCAAGGAGCGCGTGTTGAGCTTCTTGGCTATTCCGACTCGGATTACGCCGGTTGCAAAATTGATCGCAAAAGCACCTCGGGGTTGTCACTTGCTAGATCGCCACTCGTGTCATGGACTTCGAGGAAGCAAAACTCCGTCAAGGCTATCTATCATGAAGCGAATATGTAGCGGGGAGTTGTTGTGCTCAACTCTTGTACATGACTCGGATGCTTAGTGACTTTGGGCTAAAATTTGAAAAAGTGCCACTTCTATGCGATAATGAAAGTGCGGTGAAAATAGCCAACAATCCGTCCAACATTCCCGCATAAAGCACATCGACATCCGACATCACTTCATTCGTGACCACGCTGCAAAAGGTGACGTTGTGCTTGCCCACGCAAGTAACGGAAGACCAATTGGCGGATATTTTCACCAAACCCTTAGATGAGGCACGGTTTTGCAAATTAAGAAATGAACTCAACATACTAGATAGATCAAATGCGTGTTGATTGGTTTTCGTGATTTTTGGGTCTTATTTGATTTTTTCATTTGCTTATGACCCTTGTCACATTTAGGGGGAGTTTAGTTTCAACTCATGATCTCAAAACTCTCTCTAGTGGTGAAAAGATAAATTTGATTTTGGGTGAGCACATTCTTGTCCTATATTTCAAGCCAAAACAAATTTGAGCTTAATAGACTATCCTTATCTACTTACCATTTCAAACTTCTAGTTTTGAAAATCTTACCCCTTTGAAAAAATTTGCTCCATATGCATATTTGTTCTCTTGAAAATCATATGGCATCAAAATTGTTGAAAATATTTGAAAAGAAACCAAAATTCAAAAACATGTGCTTAAACTCTAAAGTGAACCCCTATGCTCGATTTTCATGCCTATATGAGAAATCAAGGCAAAATTTGGGTTCGCACATTTTGTTGATCTCTAAGATCAAAATTTGGATTTTTGAATTTGACTTGATTTCATTTGTCATATTATAATCTTATCCCTTCAAAATTAAATTTTAGAAAATCACTTCAAATTGCTCACATTTGAATCTTCGTTTAAATTTTGAGCAAAAATGGAGATCATCACTTCAAAATATTATTTTTATAGTATTTCTCGCATTGGTGGGGCCCACTGGTCAGAAGTGCAAGCAGCTGCGTTTTCAGCCTTCTTCGGACGCCGTCCGGCCACTCTCAGACGCCGTCCGATCGCGTGTTGCATGCGCCAGCATACCTCTGTCGGACGCTGTCCGGTCGCCATCGGACGCCGTCCGACAGAAGCGTTATCCATGCGCAACTCACTGCTTGACGCTGTTCGCCTCTCCGCGACCCGTCCGACGAGGTTCCTGCAGGCGCTGCACTTTTGTTGTCGGACGCCGTTCGTAACCGCTGGACGCCGTCCGACAGACCTAATCGCTGAATCGCTTATAACTTACCTCTCTCCTCCCTCTTTCCCCATTTGATCTCTCTCTCCTCCCAAACCGGCGCCGCCCTTCGCCTTCTCCTCACCGGGAAGACCCTCCGCGACTTCCGCGACCTTCACCACCACCGCGGCCTCCCTCGTCATCCTCTTCAATCCCTCGCGTGGATTGAACTGGACGGCCCTGCTCAGGCGCCTCTTCTCCGTCGCGTTCTCCTCCTTTCCCTACCGGAAGGGCCTTGGGGCGATCTCTCGCGACGGCGTCTTCCTTCTTCGCTTCTAGGACTCGTAACGGCTTCCGCCTTTCTTCCCGCCAAATTTCGTTGTTTACCGAGTTCTAGGTTTTGAATAGGTTTTTCCCGCGTTCGTGTTCAGGGTTGGACCGTGGTGGGTTGGCACCGTGTTAGTGGATCGTTGGTCAGTGGCAGTTGGCAGCGAGGTTGTTCTGGTCAGTGGTTTCATTGTCAGAGGAAGTGATTCAACATGTCGAAATCATTGAAGAAATTCGGGAAAGCTCTGGGCAGGACCCTCAGTGGTCGGCGCGACAGCGGCAGTAAGGGCGATCCGGATTATGTCGATGAGACGGCTAGCAGTGCCGCTCCTCCTCGCCCAAGCAAAGTGACTAGAGCAGATATTCAGCAGCAGCGTGATCAGGAAATTCATTGGTCTCGGATGGCGGGTTCTTCTTTCGCCACCGCAGAGGATGCTGACGAGACATATGCTGAGGACCCGATTGATGAGGATGTCACTGAGACAGTGGTCGCTGAGGACGCACCCGTGGATGATCGTGTTCAAACTATCTATGGAGACTCGAGAAAGAGAAGGTCCGCTCTTATGCGAAGTGGTTCCCTCAGAGGCGAGAGGATACCAGGACTTTGTGTTCTACACCAAGTTTCGTAAACAATTGTACATGTGCTTCTCTCGCTTCCTCGATCGGGTCCTAGGGACCCTCACCGTAGACTGGATCGAGATCACAGCGATGGTGGCCCGAGGTTCACACCATATTTAGCACCACACCAGGCCTAGCAGAATTGATCTCCAACAAGAAATTGACCTGGAGTCAAGAAAGGAACTGTGAGTTCTTTGCTACTTTACCGATTGTCAAGACGAGACAGAGTCAAACTATTATCATTCAGCTTGATGGACAGTTCAAAGGATCACAAAGTGGCGAGATGAATCACGCCTTGGGTACTCAGATTCGCATCGATTTGAATGAGGTGTGCTATGAAGATGGTTTTCGAGGGCAAATATCCTCCTTGGTCAAGTCGATTTATGTACGGATCTTGATGATGAAGAAATTAGTATTGATAAGGCAAATCGCCATGCATGAGTCCGCCTTATTAATCTTATACTCGAAGCACATTGTTTGTTCGAGGTGGCAATCATGATGAATTCTTCCCATTTGCAAATGGTTCATGTTATTTCTTCCGATGTGCAAGACCATCAATGTTGGAGCTACCTCTTGGGAGAATTTGATGACGCCATCTTCAGAGAAGTTAATAGGGCACTACCTCTAGCTCCCTATATTGGTCTATTGCTCTCCGTGATGAGCGTGTAACAAATGATGAAGTAAGAAGTTGGAACAATGAATCAAAAAGCATCGATGAAGAACTTCTTGAATTCTCTTGGGAGCAAGCCCAAGTTAGCTAGACTCGTGATGATGCTCCTCCACCACTCCTGTCTTTGCTCCTCGCCGCCTAATGCACCATTTGTGCCAAGACTGTGCGAGCTCCTCTTCAGCGATCCCTCCTCCGTGGTATGATGCTTTGATAGGTGAGATGAGGGTCACAGACAGATATGAGAAATTTTCACACCGAGGTGAAAGAAGAGCGGCACCACCCGCAGAGAGATGACAGACTTGGCGGGACAAAGAAACGACTTGGCGATGAGTTCGCAGAATTTAAGTCACCGTGGCAAAGACATGGGGTCGATGTTTATGCCAATGCTGAAGGGCAAATCCATATGGTTGGTATTCACATGCCCACAACAGCTTATCAGATTTCCAGCAGACTCGAGTTTTCCTCGCCCACCGCCTACCCACCACCGGCTCATCCTTGGTGTACCCTCCTTCGGACTCGCAACTTCTTTTGTGTCTCCACCATACCATATCCTTCTCCGTAAGATTCATTTCACGGGTGGAGAAGTCGTCATCATCTCAACTTTTCTTTGCCAAACCCTCAACCGACCCAATTTTATGATGATCCATCCTCACCTCGGTCGGTACCCTCTGCAGCTCCTATGCCTTTGTTCAAGCGCCCCAGAGGTCGTGGCTCCTCTACCGCAGCCGGGGAGATGACGGAGGCGCATTTACATGGATCAAGATCAGCAAGATTAGGACCTTTTCCGCTTGTGTCACTTGGTGACAAAGGGGGAGAAGTTAGAGAGTGGTAGAGGGGAGGGGGTAGTGAGATCGAGGTTGTGTTTACCTTGTGTTTACCTGTAATATTATTTGATGCCTCGATACTCGTTGAAATTTGTGGTTGATACCTTGGTTGGTTTTATGACATTTGAACCTTGTTGGCTTCTGAATTTAATTTATGCATGAATTTAGGGGGAGCTTCCTTTATTTGCACACCTTTGTGGTCGAGTTGTGGTTTCTTAATTATTAAAATTGCTCGCATATTTGTATTGCACTAACCCTTTTTGCAGCTCAAAAATTTTATTCTCTTTTGGGTTGTCATCAAGTGCCACAAAGGGGGAGATTGTGAGCATCGTTGAGCCCTAATTTTTATTAGTGGCATTGATGATAAAATTAATCAATATAAAGGGCTAGGGGGTTTTTGGATTTCTCGGAACCCTAGCGAAGACTCGGCGCTTTTGCAAACCCTAATTCGACGCGACGTAAATTTTCTGAGCTGCTCCAAGATTTCAAAGTGCGTGACCGGGCGAGAGAAGAGGTCACGTATAGATTACGAGTAGTTAGGTTTATTTCCTGTTTTTCGTCGGATTTCAAAAGGGGTTCGAATATCTCGGACTATGCCGGATCTTTGCGAATTCTTGAAAAACTCGATTTCCCTAGTCCACCACTTCTAAAAATACCCAAATATCCCTTTGTGAGATTTCTAGAGAGAGAGAAACCCACCTAAATTCCCCCACAATTTTAGCTCGAAAATTCCCTCTCTGTCGGACGGCGTCTGGAAAAGCCAGACGGCGTCCGACCAGCTCAAAATCCAAATTAATTTACACTGTCGGACGGCGTCCGGTGGTTACCGGACGGCGTCCGATAAAGTTCACTTTTATTATTTTCGCGCCGGACGGCGTCGGGAGGCGTCCGTAGCTCCGGGCTTGGTCGATCTTGTTGCTTGACGGACGGCGTCCGTGGGACCGGACGGCGTCCGATAAACCTATTTTTGCTGAGCAGTACGCTCTGTCGGACGGCGTCCGGAGCCCGTCGGACGGCGTCCGATAGAGTGTAACGGCTAGTCTTTTTGTCCTCTTCCGAGGGGCAACGGCTAGTTTTGCTCTAGGGGCTATAAATACCTATCTAGTGGCTGGCTACTTTGAGGTTTGCTGCTCCACTTCACCTACCACATTCATAGCTCATCAATTAGGTGTTCTAGAGCCATTCCTCCACCCACAAGATCATCCAAAGCCACAATCCATCAAACCCCAATACCGAGCTTCATGGAAGTCCTTCGATCCGGCATGATCGGGGCGTTTCGGGCTTGTTACTTTTGAAGACATCCTTCGTGGAGGCGTGGGCTTGAGAGTAGGCCTTGGCGTGTGGCTACTCTTGAGTCGGTGTACGGGTGACGGAGTCCACCTCGCTGGAGTGGCGGAACGACTACCGGGAGTAAGTGAGGCGTGAGGCTCGAGAGCGAGCCGGTCCCCAGCGCAAGGGTAGCCTCAACGGAGAGTAGGAGTTATGGTTCAACTTCGGTCAAACAAATACCGTGTCGCCCTCTTATTTACTTTCCGCACTTACTACCATTGCATTGAATGTGTTGATTGTGATGCCATGTCTTAGTTGCTTGTTAACTTGTTTATCGCTTCCGCTTGTGTATCAATTGACACTAGGATTGGGTCACTATTAATTTGATGCTTAATCAACAATTAATCAAAGAAAAATTAAAATTGCCTATTCACCCCCCCTCTAGGCCTTAGGATCCTCTTTCATAGCCACCTTGGCCTTGCCCTTCCTTGCCTTCTCCTTCTCAGACCCGGAGAGCTCCTCCATGATCCCTCCAAGGATCAGCTGATCCTCCTGCGCGTTTTGAGAAGAGGACATCAACATTAAACAACGGTGCAAATCTAGCAACACAGGCTGGGCTTGAGTGATTTACCTCGTCTGTGCGGACAAGCACGTTGCGCGGGCAGGTGTAGGCCACTTCGCCGGTGACCTCCTTGTCCTTCTTCGCCGCCTTCAGCATGGCGTCGACCCGCTCGGTCACCCACGCGTCGGTTGGCTTCTCTGCCCGAACAGAGGGGATCGTTAGTTCCTGTTCGGAGGAAATAATCAATGTAAAGGTTGAGTCTTAAAGGCACTTACCCGTGCTCTCCCTTGTGATGTCTTCCCATCCCTCTATCTTATAGAAGGGATAGGGCCTTCTCCGCAGCGGACAGATTCTATTCGCTGTGTAGTCTCGGATGATCTCCCTCCCCGTGAGCCCGAGACTCACGAGGGAAGCGATCTTCCTCGTCAAGTACCAGTCCGCGACGGACATCTCCGGCCGCGGCATGGGAGTCCCCTTCGCCGGCGCCTTCCCGGTGAAAGAGAGCTTGCTGTCGCCGCTCCGCTTGCTGTAGAACCACCTCGACCACCACACGCCCATCGAATCGAGCAGCGGTGGCCGAGGGTACGGCGCGTCGTCGGCGGTGGCCCGGAGCTTAAGGTACTAGCACCCAAGCGCCGAAGCGGCGGAGCTGCTCCTCGTCACCGTATAGTAGTGAAGGAACAGCCTCACCGGCGGATCGATGCCCAGATAGCCTTCGCACAAGTGTGCAAAAACGGCCATCTGGAGGATGCTGTTCGGATTGAGGTTCGCCACCTCCAATCCGCTAATGTTTAAGAAGGCCTCAACGAAGTCGCTTTTGGGAGACCTCAACCCGAACAAAGGCGAATTGTTCAAGTCGATTTAACTCTCCTCCAGCTGCCCTCGGAGTTTCCTCCTCCCCGGGCAGCCTCCAGCTACCAGCGTCGATGTGGCCCTCCTCCTCCCAAGTCATCAAGTCCTCCTCGATCAGGCTAGTGGCTAAGAATCTGGCCATGGCGATCCCCAGGAGTGGACAAACAAGTTCTTGGGTGGAGTTTGGCTGGTTGATGTTGAGCGTGTTTGGAGTTATGGCTTGGAGAGGAAAGGCATGAGAGCAGAAGTGGCTGGCCGCGGGCGACTTGGGTGCTTTTATAATTCCGTATAAGCAGCTCTGCAACGGTTTTGTCATAAAAACGGCTTTGTAGCAGCATAGTTTCCCTCTTTGTGATTTGGAGTCTCAATAGGAAGACCCCACTCTAGTGAGTCCTTCCACTTGAGTCTCGGGGGCTAACTGTCGGGGATAAAATCACGGCCCATTGTCATGGCCCACTCCCTGACGGCCCAATCGAACAGCCTACCAGGGCCTAGCTCCCTGGAAGGTTCTATCAGGCCCATATGCATCCTGCCGAACAGCTTCCTGACTGGCGCGGTGCGTAATGACCTAGGATTCGTGTTTCAGTCCGACTCGAACAAGAGTTCTGCACGGCTACATGAAGACCCGGACGTGGTTTCCCGAATTGGAATAGGAGTCGTGATCCCCAAGACTAGGAGTATTTCTTATCTGCCTAGGGATATTTTTGGCACGTTGAGTTCGTTACGTACTCGTGGTCAGCCCGGCCCGATAGTCCCTCGGTAGGTCGGTTTGCTCTGTACTATATAAACCAAGCCCCTACGGTGTTTAGGGGGCATCTGAGACAAGTTTACGCATCTGACTTCGAGTGTTGCGCACTTGTACACACATAATCCCGCCGAGACTTGTTCGTCTCGCCGAGCCACCTCTTGTAATCATCTCGATATATAAGAAAGGCTGGACGTAGGGCTATTATTTCTCCCGAGAGGCCTGAACCAGGATAAAAACCCCTGTCTCCCTGTTCGTTGTTGTTCGTCTTGTTCGGCGTGTCTCCTATCTCACTTCTAAAGAACCTTAGCGACTTGAGATCGATATCTCAACCGTCGACATTACTCTTTCTCTGTGATTGTTCGACCACGTTTATACCTCGAACTACACCCGATAGCGAGGTTTCTTAACAACAAAGACCCAATTAAATAGTGGAATACTGTTCCAGTGGTATGCCTAAAAGATCACTAAACCAGGAAACCAGGATTAATTAAAGCTTTAAATGCGAGCAGTGCAAGATTAAAACTATCGGACACACCAGCCAAACAGACTTTGAAGTAGCTATTACGAGCACTGTGTTTAACCATCTCTAAACAATGTTATGTCAGTTAGTTTATTACATGGAGGAGCGAGAATGTGCATAGATATTTGGGCAGTCTTTTAAACAACGGTCCACTATACATGAGAATTAATAAACTTTATGTGTAAGGAAATTACCTATAAAAACTTATTGTATATATGTGGACACGAAAAATGGACTTCTCGCAAACACACATGCCGAAGCGTCAACTCTGGGATTGTGTCGCAACAAGAAATCAAGTGTGCCAGTCAATTTGACTTGTAAATTGACAAGGAGAAAATCGTCAGTAATATCGTCCTAATCGGATTTTAAAATAGCCAGATCAGATTTTCTGTAATCGGCTTTGCAATACCCGATTACAAGATCTATCGGCTTAATGCCTGATAGAACAAACAGATATAGAATAATAATCAAACTTAAATCTTATATTTCTTTTTGGTATTTTATTATGATATTAGCGATAAACCTATGCATCAGTGCATCAAATTACACCAAGAAACAGATTGAATAGATTGGTCAAGCCAAGACAGTATTCAAATCCAAGTATAGATATAAACCAATAAACTAATTTAAAGATTTAAAGACTAATAAAGGTAGATGCAATGCTAATCGGCAAACATTTACATGTGCGAGATCCTAAACAAGGCATACACAAGATCGATTAAACGAGACAGTTGCATACATCGGATTCAGAGAAAGGCACATAAACACTTGATGATCGGCATTACAGGGTAAACACATATTACAGATCGATTAAATCGAGACAGTGCAACATGCGATACACATCAAAGATCGGCAAATCCCGAGATAGTCTGATATGCTTTGTATACATGAGATCAATATGATGCAGCCATGCATACGGGTTACAAGGAGAGAATCGATTATCCCATCGAGATAGCTCTACCTGCGAGTTGAAGGCTTTCGACGAGGTCGATCGGATTCGAGAAAGAGTTTTGTGTATTGAGTATTAGATGTCTATTCTCGTGGACTAAGGTCCTATTTGTACTATTACAAAGCTGATACCGATACGACCTATTTTTCCGCGTCGCACTTCCGATCAGATCGTATTTCTTCCGAAGTCTTGTATCTATCGGCTTCTTCGATATGCTCTTCTTTTTTACCCACGAAGTCCATTTCCGATTTGGCCCAATAATTCTAACACATTTGGCCTTTTCCGAATATCCGATTTTCTATCAAATTTGGGTGTCAACAATATATTATCTCTATTGTATTAAAAACTGGCCGCATAGGCGCGCCTGTGGCGCGCCGAGCACCGCAATCGAACCATGGCCTCCTAGGCGATAGCTCGCTGAGCTAGCCAACCCATCAAATCACTCACCATAAAAAAAATTCGTTTTATACGTTAAAAATTAATGGACGACTAGATTTTCCTGCCTCGCGCGATCGGACGGCTGCGAATGAACAGGCGACGTGGCACACGCGATGACACGTGGCAGCTCGCTGTACCGAATCTTTGGGCTTGTCCTTTTTATAGATGCATGAGAAAAAAAAAAGATATTTTCAGCTAAACTTTTGATAAAGAATTGACACATCGATGAAATTGGTATATAGGAAAAGAATACACGGCATATTGTGGATTCCGCTAACATTTTGGAGGCAAATAAAAATTATTATCTATAGAAACATTTAAAATTCAGGCCAATGGTGTTATAGGACACTAAACATGAATTTTAGCCTATTATAAGCCTATTCTAAATTGATTAAGAATGCAAGCTAGCGGTGAAGAGAGGAAGAAGAGAATTACGAAGCCTCTCGCACCGGGCATTCCACAAGCGTCCCATGGGACAGGCAGAAAAGAATATTATTCATAGTTCATGGCAAAAAAATATTTGTGGTGTGCCCAATAGCACTATTTTTCTAAATTCCTCTTCTTTATCTCCACATTGCTAGCTTACTATAGGCATTGTTTCATTTCAGGATTAAGGGGTGGATTAAGGTTTTAATCGATGCAAACACTCTTGGGTTAAGCATGATTAAATTAATCTGATCAGCGCTATTATCTTTGCTAACTCTAGAATTGACTAATAGAAATAAGGGAGGCACTATTTGGCAGGCGCCTGCAATTTTACCATTTGTGCAGGCGCCTGCCACGTACATGCATGCACACCTCGGTCCTCAGGTAAAAAAATTCCACTACCGCAAAACATTTTTTCCAATAAATGGAATGTGAAAAAACAGTAGAAATTTAGTGGAATTTTTTGCGCCTGCACGATTTCGCAAATTATACGAGCAAAAAATCACTCGACGTGAAAAATAGAAAACAAAATAAAATTTATAATAAATAGAAAAGAAAATAAATCTATAATAAACGGAAAACAAAATAAATCTATAATAGATCAGACCACAAAATAAATCTATAATAGAAAATATTTGTTCCAATAAATGAAAATGTGGAAAACAGTAGAAATTTAGTGGAATTTTCACTATACATTTTTTCCAGTTAACCAAAAAGTGGAAAATCAGTTGAAACTTACGGGAACAACAAGCGCCTGCACGATTTGGCTCCATGCAGGCGCTTGTCAAATAGCAAAAGCGTAGAAATAAAAGGGTGGAATAATTTATCCCTCTTTACTAAGCTCACCCGCCTAGACAAATGGTATAGATTAAATGGATTAATTGTCAAACAAAAAAATTGGTTTAAGATAAGATAAACTAACATGGTCAGGTTAGCTAGTATGCTTAATATAACCCTAAATGAAACGCACCCATAGTGATTTTTATAACAACTTGTCCCTAGCTTCTCTATCTTTAGTCTTTGATCCCTTTGGTTTTCACCTTGCCTCAGACAGCCGTCTCACCACCCTCTAGTCTCCATTCCATGAGCGTGATAGCCGCCGCCTTCCCTCCACGATTTAGGCCTTGTTTGTTTCAGATTAAATTAAATTAAATTAAATAAAAATTTGTTATTTTTATATAAGTCAAATGGTGTAATATTTTGTATTCATTTTCATGGCGTTTCAAATAGTTCTTTTTATAGTTCGTAAAATATTTTTTTCATAATTTATTAAATTAAAACGTCTTTTGATGGGTCACAAATTTGATACGGTAAAACTCAACTCAATTTTAAGCTGAAACAAACAAGGCCTTAACCTTCACTTTGGTCCCACGTTCAGTCGTCTTCCACCACTCCTTGCTCGATGAACACCTTCACACCGCTAGTAGCCTTTCATGGATGGTCTTCCATGTGCCCTCCCCACACGGCCACACCGCCTCGCGCAAGTAAAACCTTGCCCAATGCCCATGCATGAGCACAGGGGTAGGCAATGTCGCAATGATTTCCTTTCTAAGCTTCTTGGTGTAGCAAGTTTGCATGTCAAAGATTTTGGTCGCTACCAAACACCAAAATTGTTCTGGCAACGCTGGACAAGAGAAGTAGATAACAAAGCATGCCCTAGTGTTTTAGGGCATCTTT
The DNA here is from genome assembly GCA_036346415.1 of Raddia guianensis. Classification (NCBI taxonomy): domain Eukaryota; kingdom Viridiplantae; phylum Streptophyta; class Magnoliopsida; order Poales; family Poaceae; genus Raddia; species Raddia guianensis. The sequence goes on along the minus strand of CM070539.1, from coordinate 22,045,217 downwards.
AGCTTGAGCTACTATCTTGTCCAATACTAGCCACATATATTGATCCGGTCTTTGGTAGGTGAATAGTAAGGGCAGTGCTACGGATCGGACGCCTGATTCATAGCAAAAAATCGGGCCATTTTTTTATGTGAGATCTTTTAAAAACAAATATGACACGGATGTGAGTTGTGTTAAAACAAAAATAATTTGTTCAGTGAAATATGTAGAAAAATGAACGAACATGCCGAAACATGGCCAAAAAGAAAAACAAACATTGGAAGAAAACAAACGAAACTTGGCATGTTTTTGCGTGTTTTGGCATGTTTGCAAGTGTTTGGCGTGTTTGCAAGTGTTTTTTTGAAAGAACAAATGTTTCCAGATCTAGATCTAGAGAGGGAGAGGAGGGGAGTGGAAGGAGAGAGAAGGGAACACACCTCGGTTCTCCCCTCAGTGGCTCCCCATTAGCGACTCCTTCTCCCCCGACGGCTTCCCAGGAACTCCCCGGCGACGGCGACTGCAATGACATGGCGGCGATGGTGGCAACAACCACGGCAGACGCCCAAAAGCCAGCAGCGTGGCAGCAGATGGCGGACACCGTGAGCTCAAGCGGCGGAACATGGCGGCAGCCAAGAAGCGCAAGCGTGCGTTGGCGAGGCGCAGTGGCGGCAAGACGGGATGTGCAGGGCATTTTGGGGAGAGAGTGAGAGCTCGCGTGGGATGGATAAGCATGAGCGTCCGCCTCACTCACGCAGAATGGAAAGGCCGGGCCGTCCGATCCAATCAGACGCCCGGACGGAAGCAATTTTGGAATAGTAAATATTTAGGACTCAGGCTAGGTTTTTGGGGTCGTATCGACCATATAAAACTTTTATAATGCATTAAAGATTATAATATTGTGAAAATTCTTTTCAAGACGAAACTATTTATACGTATGTTCTCAATCTAAATAGTTTAAAAATTTTCTATAGATAGAATTTTAAAATTTTGAATTAGAACAAGTATAAAACAACTGCTATCTCATAACGGAGGGAGTATGTTGTAGGCCTGAAAAGATATAGCAAGTCGTAACCAAATTTCCCAATTTCCTTAGGAATGCTCGAAGCACAGAGGCGATGATGCAACCAAAGATCCGATGATTCCTTTAGCAATGGCGTAAAAAATCGATCTGGTGGCGGATTCGACGCAACAATAGGTATGAATATAAAAGGCACCGACATGATACTTGAAATTAGAAAGAGAGCTGATAATTTGTCTCGTTCCCCCCCTCAAGTTGACGTCATAGAGATGCGGTGTGGGCCCTTGGCCAGCGTAATGGGCAAGCAGGCAGCGTCACCGCGAGATCCTTGGGCCCATGGACAACGGGGAAGGCGCCGCTGTAACGGCCCAGTGACAAGCCACGGACCTTTCCATGCGGACAGCCCACATAGGCCGTGTCCAAACCCGTCCAGCCAACGCGCTGTTGCACGCCTAGTCGGCTACGCCGCCGTTGCTGGTTGTCGCCAGTCGGCACGGTCTCACGGAGGTCTGACGCTAAGCTATGCTGCAGTCTGTATCAATTTGAATTTTTTTAATTTTGTTTAAGCCAAAATGGTTAGAACATGAACAGCAGGCGCCCTTTCAGCGCCCGGTCGGTGTCAGCGCGCACTCGCACGCTGTAGATTTTCAAATTCAGCGGCCACGCACACTACTAGGGAACAAGCTTTCTCAAGCTGTTCAAAAAAAAGAATCAAACTTCTACAAGCGGTTTAATGCCTCAAAACAGTCTCAAGCCAGAAAATGACCTCTAGAAGCGGTTGGAGGCACGATCCGCTTCTAAAGACCTAAAATCCTAAGCGGTTTGTGTCCCCAACCGCTGCTATTCCTCTACAAGCGGTTGGGAACACGAACCGCTTAGGATGCTTGGTTTTACAGCGGTTTAATAGCCCCAACCGTTTCTAGAGGCCCATTTTTCGAATAGATAAAAGGAAAGCTCCCCCCATTCAATTAGATAACGCGTGTGGGTGGGTTGGCTAGTTGGGTGAGGTGTGAGTCAAGAGGTCCTGGGTTCAAATCCCTTTTTACACTCTATTACAAGATGCTCCGCGAGGCATCAGGCGGAAGGGCGCGGAGGGTTAGCGCATGATGCAGGCCATGTAATACGTAGCCTGTTGTTCATGCTCTTAGAATGATTAATAATATTTTTAGAAATTTTATGTATATTTTACATTCAAAATTTATTTAAACGAATTTTTAAAATTTATTTCATGTAATGGTTTTGTGAGCCATGGTCTACACACTTAGTTGAGTTTTGTGTAAAAAAAAAAGCTGGTGCTCATTCTTTGCTATGAATTGTTACATTATTTTCCACTCTGCTATATTTTTGAATTGTTTGGATCACCTCTTTTTTCAAGTCTATCGAAGACTCAAAGTTAAAACTCGATTATGACATGTTTTCTCACGCTCTTTCTTTCGTTTCCACACTTTATTGTGCTTTTACGTCCTCTAATTTATTATTTCTTAAGTTGATCAATTTTTTTTTGTAAAATATGGCATACCAAAATAATAAGGTTAGAAAGAAGTCGCGCAACAACTTATACGGCTTATACGTACGTGAGTTTATTCACATGTACATCGGAGTCACTAACATGTTGGTAGGTGGCCGTAGGACAGGGGCAGATTCTCGGTATGCCTATGCACCCTCTCAATTTTTGGGAAAGTAGTAATATGATATATGGATGGTAAGGAAATATTAGCAATGAAATATGTTTCATAAAAACTTGAACCTGCAAGTAGCTCAGTGGTGAGAGCGTCTTCAAGTATACTGCAGGTCTTAGGTTTAATTCCTCGCTTTGTATCGCGCATTTTGTTTTCCCGTTTTTTGTAACGGATCCGATTCTTAGCTTATACTCCGTACCAATTATTAGCCGTGACTCATAGAAAATCAAAAAATCTATTTTTAAAAGTAAAAATGTTATTTCTACTGAAAAATAGTTCTGTTTATTGTCTAAATAAATATATAAGTTTTAGAAAAGTTACGAAAAAAATCTCACTAAATATATAGAAAAATAGGTACTTATACAATCAAAAAATTGTTTTCTTAATGAAATGAATGAAGCCTATTTTGAAACAAAAAAAAAATCTATTGCAAATATTTTTATTTAATATAGACATAATTTTAAGGATCTTAGAAAAATTTAAGAAATTTCTCACTAATTTTATTAAAGAATGAAGTACTCATGCAAGCAAATTTTTTTTTTAAAAAAAAATCAAACTATGCTCAAAATTGCGATGTTTCTGAAGAGTGCACACTCTATTACTAGCTTAACACTCGGGCACCTCATGAAGTAGGGTAAGTAAATTCCTATGTAATATGTTAATTAATACATGTCTAGTCCTCATATCTTGTACAAATTCAATGATTGATTAATTTACCTAATCAATGACGACTCGACAACTTGGAGAAAGGTGCCACGCTTTCATGGCACCGAGTCAATGCAATTCAAGAACAACTCATATGCTTCCTTGACGAGATCATCAATGAAAAGGTCAGCTTCGTGAACAAGCATAGAGGCATGGCCCTTCAATAAGGAGTAGTGAGCTCACAGGTTCATTTACAACTACAAAAAGCGACACACATAAAAGATGAATAGAAAACATGAAATAATCAATTGTTATTTGAATTACTTGTTGTGTTTGTGGGGGTGGTATGGGATGCGATGCGATGCCAGAGGATACAATGTTAAGAGGTGGGGGTGTGATGATCATCCTAAGGAGGACACTAGAGTGGAGGGATCGGAGGTAGTGTTTCCAGAACCACCGGCTAACCGCGTCTCTGCGTCCCCAGGGCCCGCTTTGGTAAACCGGCAGTTTAGGGTTTAGGGATTTGGCCAAAATTCGTTCAAATAAATTTTAAAAGTAAAATATACATAAAGTTCCAAAAAAACTATTAATCGTTCTAAGAATTTTGGCTTAAACAAATAAAAAATCAAATTTCTAATGTATATTTTAAAGGATTTTATCAATTTTCACCGATTTTGACCATTTTTTAAGAAACCGTGGAAAACCGTGAACAAAACCGGCAAATCGTAGTTTTGAATTTGGGACAAAATGACTCAAAACCGTGCCTAACCACGGTTAACTGGCTCCGTGCCATTATCGGCTCGGAGGCGTTCCGCGGTTTTGTGAATCGTTATCGGAGGGAAAGGAAGAAAGGAGAAGGGGAGGGGAGGACCTTAAATAAGAGATTAAAAAGAAGGCGGTTTTTTATTTGCCAAAAACGAATGAGAGAGGAAGCGAAGTCAGTGTGCCATCCTGGGGTAAAATCGGTGCCGAATGCGAGTAAATTCTGATTAGCGTCTGTGAAAGAACAAGTGAAACAAACATGACTGAACAAGCATGACATTTAAGCAAGAACGTCAGGGAGTGTGATACCCCACCAAACCTCTAACCTTCGCCTCTTCAGAATTCAACGGGCGATGACCTGCATGACCTGCATCCAAGAAACTTCCCATTAACGTTCGCATCCTGCCACTGTCATCCTCCTAATCGTGCGAGAGAGATTGGAACGCACGATTTTTAATCGCCCAGATTTAAAATGGCATGTAGTTGACCGTGCGTGTGACCCGTTGATCGGGAAGAGGCATGCATGCAGAGCAGTAGCAAAGCATGCATGCATTCATGGAGCCATAAGTCAAGTGCAACTTGTATTAAAGAAACCAGAGACGTGAAACCTTGGATGGTCAAGGTTTGGCACTGGATTCCCCTCGGGTCAACACGCGGTGACCGCGTCGTGTTTGATCAGCAAAGCTGACGAGTGATGAGACGATAAGAAGAATTGCTTCACGGCAAGAAAGTTCAAACTCATAGGGCAGAGATTTAAAAATTCGGTTGGTATTGTTTAAGGTGATCTTTTAAGAGGAATTGTAATCTAACTAATCGAACTGCCTTAAGTTGTGATAGGGATGATAATTAATGCAACTGGTTAATGTCAGGAACTGAGATAAGATGAGGTGATTGTAACACCCCAAATTTATGGCATGATGAAAATTATTTGAAATATTAAAATAATGGAATTATTTTATGTGACTAATATTTTGCCACTGATTTCGAAACCCTTTTTACTATTATATACTTGTATTTACAAATATATGTATGTATGTATATAATTAATTATATTGGAAAAATATAATGTATGGTTTAAAAGGCTATTATAGGTTTTGCTACATGGCATTTCATGTCATAGAATAGTTTTGCCACCATTTAGTATTTGCAAAATTCTTCTTTTGAGAGCTTTGCTTAAAGTATTTATTTATTTTTAGATAGAGCTGTCCTTTGGACCTCTATTAAAGGATAAAGTTATTATATTTATTTTAAAACCCTCCTTGGAAATCATGAATAACATCTTTTAAACATTTTCGATAATCTAATTTTGTAAGCTTGCAAAGTAAATATTTTGAAAATATAGAAAAGGTTCATCTAGCCCATATAAAAGGGTTGAACTTATTTATTTTATACCTTTCTTGCAAATCCTGTATGCCCTCTTGCAAATGTTTATTTTACAATTTAAAATAGGAATGCATGTATATTTGCAAGTAAATACTTTCTTTATTTTTTATTAGATAAGTACTTTGGCCATCCAATTTGTGTGTTTGCTAAATTATAGTATTTAATCCTAAACCAATATTTTGGATTCCAAAAATATAAACCTTTTTGTAAAAGTTTATATATCAAATTTGATTATCAAAGTATTTTAGGCCAAATGACCATCTATTTAAATTTTGTGTATACAAATATTTCCTAAAAATAATAGTTTGATTTCCAAATTATAAACCTTTTGCAAAGGTTCATATTTCAAATATGCAATTTAAATTCTATTAGGTCAATTGACCATCTATTTAAAGTGTGTACATATAAATAGTTTTCCCTAAAACTGATATTTTGAACTTGAGATTTAAACTCTTGTGCTTGTCCAAGATTCAAATTTGTATTTTAAACCTTTTTGTGTTTGGCCCTATTGCCCTGCTAGCCTAGCCCATCTTCAGCCCAGCTGCCCTGCTCTCTATCTCTCTCTCTTTCTATCTCTCTTCTCCCTCTCCTCTCTTGCTCTGTTTTTGCCCTGCCCTTCCAAGCACCGATGTGGCTTCTTTTGAGCCGCCCGATCATGCATCCAACGGTCAGTAACTTGGCCACGTTGCCTCCCTGCACCCCCTGCCCAGCCATGCGCCGCCCTGCCAGCACCTGCGCCCTTGTGCCCTGGCCTCTCGCGCCCACACGTTCCCACGGCAAAATCCCCGCTCTGCCCCCCATTCGCCCACTTGCCTGGCCGCGCATGTCCACTCGTGCCGTGGTAACCCTTCGCTCGCTGGACACCACGGCATCGCCCCCGCCACTGACTCACCCCCTCGCCGGCGTCGTGCTCGCTATTACCCGGTCCGAACGATGAGCCCGCCTCGGAAACATCCCACCTCCTTGCTTTTCCCTGCGGAACCCAGAGCTCCGGTCGGAGACTATCGTCATCGTTCGCGTCATGCTCTCGCCACCAGCTTGAGACCAATGAAAACCCTTCGCCCTGTCCCAGTTCGACTTCTCCCCCATCGCCCAAATCCTCCCTTATAAAGCCCAGCCGAGGCGCCCTCTTCTTCTCCTCTTTCCGACCGCCCGGTTGGAGCCCGCGTCGCCGAAACTTCGTCTCGGTGAGCTTCGCGCCTCGCCAACTCTTCCTATCGCTCTCCCTCTATTCCGAGTTGCTCTCGCCCGGTTGATGCCTCTTTGTGTGCGCAGCGCAGGAGGAGTTCCGCCCCGCCACCCTTTCGGTCTCACCGTCGCCAGCCCAATCCGAACATCCGCACCGTGAATCAAGCCCGCGGTGAGCTTATACGCGCTCCCGTACCCCTCCCTGCGCGCTACCTTTCGCGAAATTAAATTCTAGATATGCCACGCCTCGTCGGACCTGAGATCGCCGCCACCTCGGGATGTTCCTCCTTTTGGATTGTTCGTCGCCGGCGACATCCCAAGGGCCCTGCCTCCGGATGAAACATACTGGAGACACCCTACAACTCCACTCCAACGCAACTGACGCGAGCTTCACCCAAGGACTCGGACGCCATCTCCCCTGTTCCAGCCGCCGCACGGCCACCACGTTGCTGGACCTCTCCAAGCTTTCCCCGGCTCTCCCGTTGCCTCGTTGAGAATACACTACCCTCTCTAATGCTCACCTGTGCCTCAATTGCACTCCTTTCGCCGTGGTTCATCGAAGCCGCGTCCGCTTGAACCCTCCACAGCCGCCGCCGCCGACCTAGACCACCTCCGGACTCCAAACCGCTACCTTTAGATGCGGGCCTTCGTCCTGATTCCGTAGAGCTCGAGAACTCCCAAAACCATTCCCCGTAGCACTACCGCCGTCCATTTTTCCCCCTCACTGCCGCGCGCGTCCAGAGGAGGAAGACGATATGACGTCACGCTAACGTCATGTTTTGGTTTACTGTGCGCCCACGTCACCGACTGGTGGACCCGCTCAATTAACGGTTAAACCCCGCTTAAATCCCTCTGAGACTGACCAGTAGACCCCACCATCGCTGCGAGAGCTGCTCCTCCTCCGGTTTCACTCACTGACACAGACAAGTGGGCCCTCGGTCCCACTTGTCACTTTAAGTGGAAGCGTATTTAGGAATTACGCCTTCTGAGTTCGCCCCGAGCAGGCTGATTCACCTGCCAGCCTCTCCATCATGGGCCGCCTTCCAACCCAATACTGTTCTCAGTGTTTTTCCAGCCTTTACAAATTTTATTTATTGCCTTTAATGCTTTTGATTTATTGTAAATATCTAGATGCTTTAGAAAATTGTGATAAAATTATGGTAAATACTAGTGTCGGGGATAGAATTACGGCCCATTGCCATGGCCCACTTCCTGACGGCCCGATCAAACAGCCTACCAGGGCCCAGCTCCCTGGAAGGTTCTATCTGGCCCATATGCATCTGCCGAAACGACTTCTGGTGGCGTGGTGCGTAGTGGCCAAGGAATCGTGTTTGAGTCCATCTCGAACAGGAGTTCTGCACGGCTACGTGAAGACCCGGACGTTGGTTTTCCGGATTGGATTAGGAGTCGTGATCCGCAAGACTAGGAGTATACCTTATCTGCCGAGAGATGTATTTGGCATGTACGAGTTCGTTACAGTTTCGTAGTTAGCCCGGCCCAATATTCCTCCGGTAGATCGGTTCATCAACACTATATAAACGAGCCCCTACGGCGTATAGAGGGGACGACTTAGACGCATCATGCATCTAAGATTACTTTGTCGCATACTACTCACCTGTACACCCATAATCTCGCCGAGACTTGTTCGTCTCGCCGAGCCACCTCTTGTATTCATCTCTGATATATAAGAAAGGCTGGACGTAGGGCTATTATCTCTCCCGAGAGGCCTGAACAGGATAAAAACCCCTGTCTCCCGTTCGTTGCAGTTCGCATTGTTTTGCGTGTCTCCTATCTCAATCTTCAAGAACCTTAGAGACTTGAGATCGTTATCTCAACCGTCGACAGTTGGCGCCGACCGTGGGGACTCGCAGATCGAACATGTCGAACTCTATCAGCGACCAGGAGATTCTCCCTGAGGACTACGACTCAGAAGGGCAGGATGTCTCTTCCCCTGCCAGATCGGATCGATCCTTCGATCTTGATCGCCTTCAGATCTGGTTCCCGGCTCGTGCTCGGGATCGGATCTCTTCGCGTCGGCGACTTTTTCGCCGGAGCGATGATCTGTCCCCGCGACGAGCTCGTGCTCGGGATGGATCTCTTCGCACGGCAGCTCTTCGCCGGGCGCGTCTGATCCCATGGCGAGCTCCGTGCTCGGGACTAGATCAAAACTCCTTCCGGATCCCGGCCGTTACCTGGCGGTGGATGTCGGGAGAGTCGACCAAAGACTTGGAACATCGACCAGTTTCATAAGTTCCTCGTGTAGGTCTTTCGTTTCCTAGCTTCGCGCTTTTTCTCAAACTTCGCGCCTTAGTTCGTCCAAGTCTCTCGGGCTGCCATGTAAAGTTCAATCCAGTAAACGGTGAATGTTCGCGGCCCTCTGCGGCCCTTCTCACCACTCGTCTTCTCAGACTACTTTCTCTCTGGTAACACTTAATGGCTGTCCGGTCTTGCGAACTCTTGGCTCCGCGATCTTCAGGGTTTCCCTGCCCGTATCTAGTTTCAACGAGTTCCTAAATTCAGAGTTGCGTAACACGGCATCCAGCCTTGCGGCTAAGCCTGCTCTCGTAAGCCCTCCGCGGCAGAGGCACTTTCCTTGTTCGGTTACCTTCGGAATCGCCTACCTTACGTTAACGAGCAGTTCCTGGAACGAGTCGATCAGGATACGGGTGTCGCTCTAACTCTCTACGCACATGCTTGAAGTCGCAAGTTCAGGTCTTAATGCATCGTCCGTACCGGGGGCTAGGGCGTCGCTCTTTCTCTTGTGCACCTGTTCGAGTTCGCAAACTCAGTCCTCGAGTACTGCACAACGGAGGCGGAGTTAGGCTAAGCGTTCTACCGGTTTTCTTAAAACTTTCTAGCGCTATTCGCCTTGCTCTTGGTTTCTGTTCGTCCTTGTCTTTTCTTTGCTCTTTTTGCGGGAAAAATTGCTCGATCGAGACTCTCGCTCGATTCAAGCGCCTTTCGGCGGTCTTGAGTGCTCGGCCAGCTCCTCGAAGGACCGCCTCTCCTCGGTTAGTTGGGACTTGAGCTGAATTTCGCAACCCGATGCGTTTTCAGTTTTCCAGTTCCTTTCCTTAGCGTTGGTTTTCCAAAACCTCGTTGGTCTTTCGCTCCCGTAGCGCTCCCCGCGTACGAGCATGTCTTTTTATCTGGCAACGACCTGTACGGCTCCGGTTAACCGAAGTGGTGCACCACCGATGGAGTCATGCCCACCGTAAGCTGATTCTCATCGCAACGGGCATGCCCACCGTAAGCCGATTCTCATCGCAACGGGCACTCCTGGCGCTATTTTCGCATCCGCCGAGGCGACACTAACGCTGCTCGGGTCCATGTCCGGATAAGATTTCGCCTCGCACGTCTTGCCTGCGGCTAAGGTCCCGATCGCCTTCCTTGGTTAGCGGTCTTAATCATAGCGGGGCTACACTTGCCTGCACACGTCTTTTTTATCCATGCCACGTCCTTCCTTGCACGGTAATCCGGAGCAATGCACCACCTACGGAGTCCTGCCCACCGTAAGCCGATTCTCATCGCAACGGGCACTCCTAGCGTCGGTTCCGCATTCGCCGAGGTGACACTAACGCTATTGGGGGATGTACCCGAAAAAAATTTGTGTCTTGTGCGGGTAGGTCATCTTTTGCGTGTTTTCAAAACTCGCTTTGCTCTTCTTAGAGCCTGTTCTTGCTCTCTTTTTCTCCTTGCTGGCTCGTTTCTTGTTTGTCTTCTGCAGGAAATACAGGAACGGGGAACATCAGACTCCGGTGATGGTCGTGGCGAGGTTCCAGACTTCCCCACCAAAACCGACGTCTGCATCCCTCTCTTCTCGGGTTTGCTCCGCGCATGCCCAGGGACTGATTCACTTCACCCGCGTATGATTTCTTGCCTTTGCCCGGTACTGACCTTCACAGTTTGGCTAAGTTAAGGCAGTGCGCCACCAACGGAGTCCTGCCCACCGTAAGCCGATTCTCATCGCAACGGGCATGCCCATCGTAAGCCGATTCTCATCGCAACGGGCACTCCAAGCGTCGGTTCTGCACTTGCCAAGACAACGCTAACACCGCCGCAAGGAATACATCATGGGTAAAGCGTTGATTTCACACGTTCTCTTGCGGCTCGGCGCATCGGGTTGTGATTCACCGCGACCGGCGGTTCTTCGCCCGAGCGCGCGATTCGACCCGCGACGAGCTCCGTGTTCGGGGTGGATCACCTCGCACCGGCAGCTCTTCGCCGGGCGCGAGTTTCCACTGCATGCGTCTTCGCCTGGTCGTACTTTCTGGTTCATTTAACGAGCTCCGTGCTCGGGGACTAGATCTCTTTACCTGGTTCCTTCGACGAGTTCTACGTTCTGGGACTGGGTCATTTTTCCCATTCGTATGTATTGTCTGCTCCTAGCACACGATCTACGCCTGGGGGCACATCACCTTCGCTCCTGAGCGCGACATTCGCTCGAGAGCACAATCTCTATTTTCTCGGGCAAGCTCTAGCCCGAGAGGTGGTTCCCCTATCTTTTCCTAGGCATCTGAATGCTCGGATGCAAGAAGACGAGTCCGTCTCGCGACTTGCTATGTTCATTCTCCCGGAAGATCTGATCTTACCGGATGCGGTGGTACGCTCTTCACTACTAAGAATCCAATCCCTCCATGATGACTTTCAGCCTCAAGGAGATGATTCACCTCACTTCTTCCGATTTCTGTATCGAGGGCTGGGTACTCTGCTCGGACAGATGTCGTTCCCTGTTCGATGCAACAGAGTTGCTCGGCACCAGGCGGGTTTGTGCCTTCCAACCCAACACTGTTCTCAGTGTTTTTCCAGCCTTTACAAATTTTATTTATTGCCTTTAATGCTTTTGATTTATTGTAAATATCTAGATGCTTTAGAAAATTGTGATAAAATTATGGTAAATACTAGTGTCGGGGATAGAATTACGGCCCATTGCCATGGCCCACTCCCTGACGGCCCGATCAAACAGCCTACCAGGGCCCAGCTCCCTGGAAGGTTCTATCTGGCCCATATGCATCCTGCCGAACAGCTTCCTGGCTGGCGTGGTGCGTAGTGGCCAAGGAATCGTGTTTGAGTCCATCTCGAACAGGAGTTCTGCACGGCTACGTGAAGACCCGGACGTTGGTTTCCCGGATTGGATTAGGAGTCGTGATCCCCAAGACTAGGAGTATACCTTATCTGCCGAGAGATGTATTTGGCATGTACGAGTTCATTACAGTTTCGTAGTTAGCCCGGCCCAATATTCCTCCGGTAGATCGGTTCATCAACACTATATAAACGAGCCCCTACGGCGTATAGAGGGGACGACTTAGACGCATCTGGCATCTAAGATTACTTTGTCGCATACTACTCACCTGTACACCCATAATCTCGCCGAGACTTGTTCGTCTCGCCGAGCCACCTCTTGTATTCATCTCTGATATATAAGAAATGCTGGACGTAGGGCTATTATCTCTCCCGAGAGGCCTGAACCAGGATAAAAACCCCTGTCTCCCGTTCGTTGCAGTTCGCATTGTTTTGCGTGTCTCCTATCTCAATATTCAAGAACCTTAGCAACTTGAGATCGTTATCTCAACCGTCGACAACTAGATAGCTTGAATATTTTAATAAAATAATAATTTTGCATGTTGGACTTCCCTGTATTGTTGTATCTTATTTGTAGCATTGTTATAGCCTTTTTCCTTGAATAGATTAACTAGAATTACATTTCATGATTATTAAAAATAGTTTCTAACCTCTGAAAAATATGAAATTTGGTAGGTAATTATTACATGCTATCTGGAACCTAGGAAAAATATCACTTTCCTTGTTTCACTGTATTATATATCTGTAATATCAAATTAGCCTTTTTAATCATGCTTTGTAGTTTGAATATTGCTCAAATTGTATTGCCTTTGGTTAAGAAAATTGTATAAATTGGTATTAACATTTGAAATTGTTTATCTCACTGTTTTGCCTTTTATTAAATTATTGCTAGCATGTGAGCATGTGAGCTTGTCTCTTTAAACTTGTATCTTTATTTAGAAATCAATTTTTGGTCAAATGCTTAAAGTAGGATTATTGTTATACTAATATTGCTGTAAAATGCTCTAGCCCTGTTATTTAGATTTATTAACTTTGCAAAATCATGCTTTGTAACTTGAGTGAAAGATTTTCTAGAATTGTTTGCCTTGTTTAAACTAAGCTTAATATAGATAAGATTGGTTTTTATAAAGAAAATGCTAGTTTGATCATATCATATCATTGCATTGTTTATTATCCTATTCATTTGATTGTACAGAAATGATTGAATACTTGTTTTGAAAGCATTTACAATTGTGATGTATTTCAAATAACTATTTTCATATTATGGGTCTCTATATGGGTAGATTTATCCTATCATGCATGCACACACATTCGTATCTTTTCGTATAAAAATAAGTGTAAGACGTAGTGGTTCACGACAGTTTTACTTAAATCCTGGTGATTATAGATTATTTTCATGCATCATGCTGCCAGCATTCTTCTGAGATTTTTGTGCTATTTCTATTCACGTTAGATCCGGACGAACAGGAAGGACAACCTGAAGGCCTGGTATTCAACGCTCAAGGGCCATGCGAGCCAAATTCTCTAGATCATTTTTCTATCCCAATTTTTTTATTTAAGTTATATTGCTTTAAATTATGAAATTGCATGATTATGTATTCTTTGTATAAATTATGTGAAACAAAATGCTATTAGAGCTGGTCTAGATATCACCCACTTTATCATTAGTGTTGCTAAACACAATCCCATTCTTGATGTATCTCATACCCTGTCATTTGGTTACTTTAGAATAGATTATAACAGTTGTGGACTAGTAAGTCTTTGGTTACGCTTAGACCTGAATAAGTCTAGAGTTCAATGGGTTTCATCCCGGCTGGTCAACGTTGCGGCATGGGATGACAGATCAATCCTCTTGCATCGGTATAGTCTTGCTATCAATGCTCTGTCGGTATAGCTTTTCTATCAACGCTCTGCAATGATTGGTTTCTGATCATCAACATAAACGGAGCTGGTTCCTCATATGGGTTAGTCCCATCATTACCATACCTGTGGTGATGCTCTGTGCACTATCTCGAGCTTACCATGCAACGCAGACAAGCCTCAGATATTATCCATGCACTTGGGTGCCCCTTTCTGCCTGAGTGCGAAAATTGAGTCAGTCAACACTCAATTTCTTGATAATGATATTGAGGATCCAAAGATCCTGGCCTTAGTTGAGCTCAAGGGGATCACGCCTCACTGAAAGGGTGAGTCTGTAGCCACTTTGGAAGACATACGCCTTGCGAGGGTATGGTCTTGCCTGTTGGAGACGGTACGAGGTACCGGTCTGCCTGTTTGTTTGGGGACCATGACCACCGAGATGGCTTGGATCCACCGTGTTTGGGAGCACAAGATGCTGCCCTGTTGTTGAAATACCCCTAATGATGATTTGAATCGCGTATATAGCACAATACGTCTTTGTTTTGTAAAATGGCTAAGTCCTAAGTTATCTATTATTATGGTATTACAAAATTGGCATTATTGCAAATAAAATAACCCAGCCCCACCAAAAAGCCTTTTATCATTAATTGCATTAGGCGTGGAGTTGGCTTGCGAGCACGGTTGGTGTGCTCATCCTCGCCCAAATTTACCCTTTCTAGGTGAGGGAGGCATGAAAAGTGAGGATATAGATTGTTCTCCCGGATACAAGGAGAACTAAGAGCTGACGTGCAGGACGGGTGTTAGGGGGGACTCCAGTTGCTTGCCTAGTGGTTTTGGGCATAGCCTCGAGTCTCGACACTTCTGTTTCCGCATTTTGTTAAACTCTGATAAGAGTGCATTTTGGTATTGTATCATCTTGCCTGACGGCTTATGTAAACCGAGCCATTATGTACTCTAATAAATAAATGATTGTCTTTATCATTTTGTATGAGTTGATCCAGCTGTTGTAAGAGCATCTCCAATGGGTCCTAGTCAGCTGGCTCTTAAGATGGCCACCTCAGCTTGTTGCTTATGTGGAGGAGAGAGAGATAGATACTAGCTCTTAGCTAAGAGTCAGTCTTTTAACGGATTACAAGGTGCATTGAGACTATTACATATGGGCCCAAATCAATTTTAAAGCCAACACTAAAACTATCACCATTGAACAAGTTGTCTCTATGCTGGCTTATAGCCAACTGCTTTCTCTACCACTGGAGATGCTCTAAATGGTTTTGCGCTAGTAAGACAATCCTAGGATAGCGTAGGAGCCACCCAGGTGGTCCCTAGAATCAGGGGCCTACAGTGATGCTCCGCTTGAAGCTACAGAAGCTGATACAAGGCCCGGTGGCCCCATAGAAAGAAGCTTTCATCAGCACAAACCAACTGTTTGCTTAAGAAGGCCAAGAGGGTGTCTCTTGCACACTTCAGTTTCTGGTCAATCTACAGTTGATAGCACATAAAAACCAGGCTTTTGTTAGGCACAATCCATTTTGGCTCCTCCTTTTCCTCTTGCTGATGTGTTAAAGAATCAGCTCCATCTGCTATCTTGTACTAGTTTCCAAATCCTGAGGATGCTCAGTCAGTGGTGGCAGCCCTGACTTTTGTTTGGATCTTTCTGTTGAAATGAGACTGTGTGCTGGAGAAGCGGAGTTTAACTGAAACACATATACCGTTCTAATAAAAAAGAACTACTGTATGAAAAGAACAATCTCATGATCATGAACATATGAACAAATTCATCATTAATTCCCCAGTACCAAGAACCAATGAACACCAATGTACTCTCCTTTTGTTTACATTAGAACTTTTGTGTGGCAACAAATTCATCATTAATTCCCCAGTACCAAGAACCAATGAACACCAATGTACTCTCCTTTTGTTTACATTAGAATTTTTGTGTGGCAAAATTCTTTCTGAAAGGAGAATTGGGAGAAAAAAGGAAGTAAAGAATGAACACATGTATGGACTCCGGTGATCGGCGAAGCGAGCCAATGCATCTGGGAGACCTGGAATCTGGAATCAGTTCGCCGCCGCCGGCGTCTTGGGTGTCTTCGGCGGCCGTGCAGGGTCAGCTCCGGCGAGCCCTTGCTCGACGTCGCCGCCACGCGGGCTAAAGGATGTCCCCACGACGGCCTGCTTGCCCCTGCTCAGAAGCCGCCGCAGCGATCGCAGCCGCGCGGACACCGGGGACCTCATATCGTCGGCGCCTCCCGGCATCCTGCTCGCCGGCAGCGGCGTCGCCGGAGACGACGCCACCGCAGCCCCGTCCACCGTCACCGGCCGCATCGGGATGTCGATCACCAGGTTCTCCTTCCGGCGGCCGGAGATCGAGGAGCTCGTCGAGGCGGCCATGGAGGGTGCCACCGCCGGCGGCATCGCGAAGCCGGCGTTGGCGACGTCGTCGTGGGTGCCCCAGAAGAGGACGTTGGTCGGGAACAACGGGAACTCGATGGCCGGCTCCTCGCGCGCCACGCGCGGGAGACCCTCCGCCGCCAGATCGGCGCCGGCGCCGACGGGCGCGCGGCAGAGCGGGCAGGTGTCGTGCGAGTGGAACCACGTGTCGATGCACTCCACATGGAACCCGTGGCCGCACTTGGGCAGCATCCGCACCTTCTCGCCGTCGGCCACCTCCGAGAGGCACACCGCACACTCGAGGGCGTCGCCCTTGCCAGCGCCGCCGGCGTAGACGGTGGCGGGCAGCGACTGCAGGACGGAGGGCTGGAGCCCGCGGCGCGGGAACGGGGAGGCGGCGACGAAGAGGAACCTGGAGGAGGGCGTGGGCGGCGCCAGGAGCGGGTTGGCGCCGAGGTACCTCTTCGCGTAGAGGTAGAGCAGGAAGACGAAGACGACGACCATGAAGAGGAAGATCACGGCCGCGAGCAGCACGCCGTTGCTGATCGCCAGCTGCTGCGGCGGCGACGCGTCCGCTCTGGGGATCGAGCTCACCGGCGCCGACGAAGACATGGCTGATGGCGCTTCTTGGAATCCTGTGAGACGTGAGACTGTGAGAGAAGCGAGGTGGAGGAGGCGGCGGCGAGCGGCCTGTGGTATATGAAGAGGAGGAGCGGCGAGGCGAGGCGGCTGCGGGTTGCAGCAGGGGATCTTCTACGGCGAGGCCATGGGTGATGTGTGGGGGAGGAGGCGTAGAGGATCCGCGGGGATGGGATGTGGCGAGATGGACTTTGTCAACAGGTGGTTGGGTTCAGCGAAAGTGAGCAAGCCTGGGTCGCTCAGTTTGACTCGGCGGCTGCGTGCTTCGCGGTTTCGCGGGCGCGAGCGCCGCTCCGGCGGCCTCCGGGAAGCATCCAACTGGCGGGAAACGGAGTGCGCCGCCGCAGGCCGGCTCGCCGGGAGACTCACCTCACCGATCAAATGCTCAAAAACATTCAAAAACATTCAACACCGTCTGTAGACTCTTTAGATGCAAAATTTTATCACGAAATGAGTCAAAGCTTTCCTCGCGAAGATGATCAACATATAAAGCAATCTCGGGCTCATGAGCTCGTAACATCTTTCCCATACAAAGAAGCACACCACCACTTCTCAAGCAGGTTAGAGGCAAGGACGGGGCGGTGGGGTTTTGGTCTCTCCTAAAATTTCAGTCCATTTATATCTAGATTAGATTATAGAGACAATTCTTGATATTTTGGTCCGTAGTTGGGGTAAATGGGGCAAATTTTCATGTTCTTTTCTTGGTAATTTGAATATATAATGGATGTGATCATGAACTAGTGTGTTTATTATTGTTGTATTCCTATCGTGACTACTTTGTGGTGTATTTAGCCAATGATAGACAAGATTTTAGGTCTGTCACATCTATATTTTCATCTTACATCCGCCACTGCGCAAGGACAAAGCTAGCACCATCGAATGATCTTGAGGCGAGAAGGGCGCCACCACCTCCTGTCAGGACGATTGAGTTTCATCACACAACAACAAGCGGTAGCAGCTAGCTCTTACTTGAATAAGGGATGAGATAAGAGATTTGGAGTTTAGGTCTAAGGAACATAAGCGAGCCGAGCTCGAGCGAGCTGACTCAGCTCAAGCTCATTAAGTGACCAAGCCAGGAAGTAGGCTCGGCTCGAGCTCGTTAGACAACCGAGTCGAGCTCGAGCAAACTATCGAGTGGCTCGATCTAGCTCATAAGCCCTTGTGAGCTCAGCATTGTTGTAGGCTGAGCAGAGTGGCTCGATCTAGCTCATGATCCCTCGTGTTGCCGTAGGCCGGAGGGGTGGAGGGAGGAGTGGCGTTGTTGTCAATCGAAGAATGAGGAGGATCGGCATTGTTGTTGACCGAGGGAGGGAAAGCCAATGGAGACTGAGGGAAGGAGAGGCCGTAACAGCAGGGGGAACATGATGACAAAGAGGAGGAAGCGGTGCCCGAAGGCAGTGGCAACATTGTTTTCTAGGACAAGGAGGAAGAAGGGGTAGCGTTGGTGTCGACTGGGAAGGAGAGAGAGAAGGTGGCTGCAACGGTTAGGAGTAGTAGGGGGCAAGAGACGGTGGTATCATCCATGGAGGAGGATGGAGGTGTTGAGATGAAAGGAGGGTCAGAGGGTGCTGTACGACGGCGCCGCCGCCCGAGTGGAGGAGTGAGGAAGTTTGGGATTAGTGTTAGGGGCATTGTGGCCTATAGGCTTAGTGGGCCAGGTAAAGGAGATCGGCCATGGGAGGGTGGTTGAGTTGGTGAGTTGTGGCCCATAGGACTTACATTTGACAGGCTAGCAAACGAGTCACGAGCAAGCCAGGCCTAACTTAGCTCGGGCTCTACTTGTCAAAACGTGTTAGGTAGAAAACAAGCTCGGCTTGGACTCATTCACTCACAAGCTGAGCCCGAGATGAGCTAGGAATCAAGTCAAGCCCGAGCTGCTCACGAGCCTTGAGCTTAAGTTTAACCCATGGATGATACCACCGTCTCGGGCTTAAGATTAAGCTGCAACGATCTGTGTGTACTGTGTGCAGCACATGTACATTTCTTCTAACGGGACTCACATTTTCGGTGGCTCAGGAAACCGCCAAAACCACTCTTTAAATCTATAAACCTGAACAAATATATATTAAAAATTTTAAACGTGTCTCTCAAATTTGGCTCGGTTGTTTTAAAATTCTAGCGGCTTTTTAAAAATAAAGAAACATGGAAAGCGTGCTGATGCGCGTGGACGCAATTGAGGCTACCCTCTCGCTGCTCGACAAAAGGCCCCACTTTCCAAAATTTAGCGAGCTGAAACCAAAATTATTTATTCTCAATTTTTTTTCACACCAATCGTTTTGAATACATTAATGCTTTCTTTAGTTGTTTAGATCTATCTACATATTGTTAATTTGATTTGACTTTTAAAACTATGTCTAATCATACCACGTTTTTTCTAAGCCAGTTAACTCAATTTGGCGGTTAACCCAGGAAATACACCATTAATCAAACAATTCATCTTCTTCAATGTATTTCTTGAAAATCTCTCAACGGATTCTTTAGACTCCTGAAAATAGACTAAAATTTGTAATTTCTTTAAGCTTGATGCATAGTTAAATGAGTAAATTGCACCACAGGTCCATGAAGTTGTCCCGAAGTTTCACTTAGGTCCAAAACTTTGAAAACAAGATATTTGGGTACACGAAGTTGTGTTTCCGTTTCAGTTAGGTCCAAAGTGGTAGTAATATGGTGGTTTTGATGACATGGCCGCCTAGTAAACATAATATATGGCCATAAATAATCGTTTTTCATTCTAAATCAATAAATCATCAAATTTAAATTCATAAAACAATTTAAAAATCACTTAATCCATGATTTTTTACAAAACAACTAAAATATAATATATGTGCAATTATAAAATTAATAGATAACCTATGAAAATTCAAAAACTCATTAACAACCTAAATAAATATTTCAAAAAAATAATTTTGTGAAAAACTAAAATCTCCTCTGTTGCTCTTATCCACTTATCTTGATCAAGATATGGAGAGCGGATCAAGTGGAGAAGAAGAGCAATGGAGGAGATTTTAGATTTTTTATAAAATTTAAATTGTTAAAATGTTTCCATTTTATATGATTTTAATGAGTTTTCAATTTTTATAGTTTATATATTAACTTTATAATTGTACATATGTTATATTTTAATTGTCGTGTAACAATAGGTTTTTATGGATTAATGGTATCTTAAATAGTTTTATTAATTTGAATTCAATGATTTATTAATTTATAATGACAAATGGTTATTTTTAGCCACATAATATGCTACTAAACCGCCATGTCATCAAAACCACTATTTTCCATACCACTTTGGACCTAACTGAAATGGAAACGCAACTTCGTGTACCCAAATATCTTGTTTTCAAAATTTTAGACCTAACCGAAACTTTGGGACAACTTCATGGACCTGTGGTGCAATTTACTCTAGTTAAATTGTTAAACACTGTTAATATCAAGGGGTGGTACAAACAGTTTGGTTGGAAAAGGCACATTGCCTGGTTCAATTTGCTTTTGAGACCTTTTAGCAGCGATTTTTTTTTTTCTTGGAAACCAAGGTCGACAAGTTAAAATTTAGAAATACGAGCATGATGTTCTGAAATTTTGCGCTACTAGATGTATTCTCATTTCTATTATTTCTATTTTAAGGCCCTGTTCTTTTGAGATGATCTGAACGACTGAACGACTGAAATGACTAAATTCGAGAGCTTCTCGAGGTAGTTTCGAGATTCGGATACATTTCGTTTGACTTGGTTTTAAAAGCGTTATGACCCACCTTCAAAACAGCAAAAAAATAGACCCAAAAAACTCAAAGCATATGTTTTTTCAATACGTAGATAAGTCGTTTAGCTATTAAACCATTAAGATATTAAGCTGAAAAGAACATGGCCTAAATTTATGCTATTTTTGTTTTCTATTCTAGCAGATATAAACTCTATAGACACTTATTTCTATTTTTATTATAAATTTCTATATTATTTTGTTGTAACTGATACAACATTTTTTTAATCTAGCATGGATTCTTATAAACACACGGGCGGTCCCTAAACTATTAGTCGATTCTCATCTAGGTCCTCAATCTATGAAATTATAGTTTTGGGTCTCTAATATTTTTAATTGGGTCCGCCTCGGTCCAAACTTGCCACGTGACAACCCTAAAGCTGACGTGGCGCTGACATGTCACATAAAATAGTTTTAAAAGGGGAAATCATTAAAAACATAAAAATACGTGGAAATCATTTAAAATGAAAAAACATTAAAATGAGGGAAAATTATTTAAAAATCATAAAAATGAAAACAGGAAAATCATTAAAAACATGTAGAAAATATCAAGAGAATCATAAAAATACATGGGAAATCAAAAAAAAAGAGAAATCAATAAAAATCATGGAAAATCATGAAAAAACATAAACATATGAAAAATCATAAACAAATTAAAAAGAAACAGTGCGGTCGCCTTTAATCCCTCTATAGTTGTAAGTGGAAGACCTCTAGCATCGTTGCGTATGGGAGCCCTCGAATGCTACTTTTTCCTAATATGTTTATGAATTTTTCTAATTGTTTTACTATTTCCTGTATTTTTTATTATTTCTCATTTTTTAAGGATTTTTTTCTAAATTTTTAAGTAATTTATGTGACATGGACGGCCACGTCAGCTCTAGGGCTGTCATATGGCAGTTTTGTGCTGGGACGAACCCATTTAAAAAGATTAGAGAACTAAAATTACAGTTTCATAGATTGGGAACCTGAATAAGAATCGACTAATAGTTTAGGGACCGCCCATGCATTTTACTCTTTTTATTATTTTCAATATCAAACTTTTATTTTTAATATTTTTTAACCTAATCTATTATAATCTAGGCTCACAACGATCGAGGTGTAGATCTTTTTTCTTTCTAATTAATGTGAGATTTCTATGATTTTAGATTAATATGGTCAGCGCCGGTCTAGCATTTTGAGAGCCCGATAAGAAATTAGGACATAATTTAAATTGAGATTAAAACATAGCATTATAAGAGACATAAAATTTAAACATCCGAATTTAGTAAGGTTCATTTGGGTAATAAGACATGAACCAAAGAACCTATTATATTGTACTTGTGCAATGGGTTTTTAGCTCTTTCAGGTTAGGGACCCTGCGCTCGCCTAGTCTGCATAGGCCAAGGCTAGCTCTAAATGTTCTGGCTCCGTTGAATTCTATTTTAACTATATAATAGATAAATGTACCCCATATAAGTGTTCTTAAGACATTTGTACAATCATTCTCTACCATACACATATATGTTCTAAAAATTTTTAAAATTCGTTTGCATGATAACGGTGAACGAGTGCGCTTCTTCCAACCAAATGTTTAGACTGGCCTGAGCGATACCAATGGCCATCCAACCGTCTACAGGGTGCGCCACCATATTCACAGTAGATACAGGGGGCCGCCTCCTTAGTAGGCGTCTATGGAGCCGGCCTCCCCTACAGGGTACCTACGATCGGCCATCTCCCCCACCAGGTGACTACGTGGGTCCACCTTCTCCACAGGGTGGCTTCGGGTTGCTATGGATGCGATAAGTTATTTCAGCTCAAATTACTAATCCATTATTTCATTGTCGTACATTTAATAAGTTTGTATTTGCATATAGGGTTTCAGTTCAACGGCTTCAGCTGCAACTCATAGGCAGAAAGGGCGGCACATCAGGGACCTATGATGCTGACTTTATCGATAATCTCTTCGACGGCGCCCTCCGATGTTTACCCAGCCAAGCCAACCCTCGTTGAGTGAGCCATAAGAACGAGGTGACATGTGTCAAACAATAATGTCTATGTCATAGTCGTGACTTTCCATGTGATGAAACTGTGATTGTGCGTATTGTTTATGTCGAACATTATTTGGTTATGTCGATGTGGTTAATTTTGAGTTATTTTGAATGTGGATGTGGATGAAATATGTGTGATGGATGTGGAAATTTGGATGAGTATGTGTAGTTGTGGGGAAAATGCATGTTGGGACTTGGGGTGTTTTGGGTTTTGCAGGTGCAGCTGCTTTTGCTATTGGGAGCAACATCACCTACAATTGTGCTTTTTTTTTTTACATTTTTCTAAAGATATTTTTTCTAAAACTAAGTTCTCTCAACGGCCTAGGGTTGGCCGTCAAGAGATGTCCATCCATGATGCACAGTGTGGAAAGATGCGGACTGACTCCTCTCTCTCTAGCGGACTGACTCCTCTCTCTCTACGGCATCCGTTAGACTGTTTTGAGAGAGAAGCCAGCTCACACCATTGTGTGTGGCCCCACTAGGCTTTCTCTCGACTGGCTAAAGCTAGCAAGCCATCAAGACATGTAATCGTTCTCTCTCGGTGGTCCCCACATAGCCACAGAAAAAAGATACCAACCATTCCTTGACGGCAACAGTTCTATCTATCTTGACCACCTTATATATATTTGATCGTTGAGAGAAATTTTTTCGAGATTATGTTCCTCTCTCGACGGGGCAGTCTCTACGACTAGCCATCAAGACTGATTTATTTCGATGTTTTTGTTTTGTCTCAATGACATGGGCCGTTAGGTTTTCTGGCGTCTCTGGCGGTGATTTATACGGGGCTCTTTGTTCCGCAGTGGATCATCGGCAACTGCGCAGCGTAGGTTGGGAGGTTTTGGTTGAATTTTACGCCAGAAAATAAGGACGTGACGGCCTGGAAACTCGAGCAGCGCAAGCGCCAACCGCCAGCACCGTGCTGACCGGTCCGTCCATCCACCGGCCACGGCCACGACATAATGATGCACGTTTGCTCTTTGCAATCCAAGCCTGGTGGTTCGTGTGGATGCCATGCCATATCAGCGCCGGCCTTCAAGCCACACCCGCCGTCCTTTGATCTTCGTGGCCATGGATCTTGGAAAACCCCTCGTCGGACGGTAAGCATGTTCATGTTACACGCACTACGTACGGGGAAATCCTAATACCTCACGATTACAAATCCTAATCTTAAATCGTTTGGTTGGATGGATGGATGCGTGACCTCATTATGTCAGGGACAAAGCATATAGACTAGTGGAACTGTGGAAGTCAGGCAGATATCCTGTAAGAGCTCGTGTTTGATTGAGGACAGCTCGAAGCCCGAAAGCCTGATGACTAAACGCATGATTTCCTTGGGCCCACGCCCGGCAAGATGCACTGGTCGGACCGGACCAGGTCAGGCTTTTTCGAACCAAGCCGGACTGCCAGTGAACAAGCATAATCACCACCTTGTGTCGCCGATCAACAGTGATTCAATTCTCATGTTGTTGGCAACTCTAACTTTTACCTCTTCTCCTCTAATGTCACTCCACTCTCACCACAATACCAATGCACAAAATATTTTTTTTTTTTCTCCTCCAGCTTAGCCTAGACAGAGATTTTGCTTCAGCGGAGACAAACCCGGCAACCGACGGAGACAAGACATGCATCCAAACACACCATAAGAGCATCCCTAGCAAGATCTCTGTATTTCATTCTCTATATCTTTTCTCTAAATCATTATTCGTTCCATGTATTTCTATCATCTTCGGCAGAGTATCTATCCTCGAAAAGATATAAAGATTCCCTATGCAGTCTCTAAATATAGAGACTCTGGAGAGTCTCTAAATTTAGAGGCTGAGATAGAGACTCTACTAAAACGTTACAGAGGCTGAGATTATTCGCAATAGTGTTTTAAGGAACGTTTTAGGGACCCTTCTAGAGATACTCTAAGTGCATCATGTCGAGCGCGCGATCGGTGTCAGTCAGTTCGAGTGTGACCCGGTGAACCAACCACCTAAACTGTACAGATTTACTCTACTTCTTTACACACTAACGGAATGGTTGTTTACGGTTTTGGATCATCTTCCATGAATGCAAAGATAGTCTCATCACTCATGCAACGTAACAACCATGACCATGGCTGGATTATTTAGATTTACTCTCGCGCACGGGATTATTACAGCTCTGCTTGGCCATGACCACGAGTACGTACGTGACAGCGCCGTTTAACCGTGACGAACGGAATGGGAGGGAAGACGATCCGGTCAGTCAGGTTTGGTAGGAAGAGGGAGGAAACGCGTGCGCCGAGACCATTGAAAAAGGTTGGGGCGGGTCGTGACGGGGAAGTCGCCGCTCGTACGCCGCACGGGCCACGGCTGCGACCTTCTCTGCGCGTTCACTGCGGCAGTGGAAGCGGGACTGGGAATTTTGCTAGGAGACCGACCATGCGCGTGCAACCATGTTCCCCATGGCCGTTTCATTTCCCTCCCTATTTTGTATACCAAAAGTTTCCCATATCTTTTCTACCATCTGTAGCAGCATCCCTACTGAGAGAAGATGATAGAGAATAACTGCAGAGAGAATCTCTTTCTAGAGTGATGAGAAAAGTGTCCCCTTGAAGGAAATGATATAGAGAATGAAGAGGAAATCTTTTTCCGGAGGGAGGGAATGGAAGAGATGATCCTTTTTGAAGGGGAACGTTGAAGGAAATCCATCAGAGGAATTAAGAAAATCATATTCTCTTCTCGATTTGGTCCGATTAACGATTGGATTGGAAACTTTTTTTGGATGATCAATCGGATATTTTTCGGATGATCGAATCAGATATTTTTCAGATGAATGAAATGGGGAAGGAGACCGCTATTAATGATCGAAATGTCAGAAAATGTTTAGCCTTTGATAGTCCTAGTCACGTGGTTACTGGTTATTAGTCCTAGAGGTGGCCAACAGTCCGAATCAGGAAAGCATGTTCAGTATGTAAATCGGGTTCAACAGGATAGGGTTTCGGTTTGCATAGTAATGGGGTTGAAGCGGGTTATTCCGGTTACAAATTGAATGACTCAATTTAGCCAAAAAAATTTTTATGAAAAACAAGAAAGCGATTGTTTCATAAATACTGTATTATAAATTGATGAAACAAATTACATACAACAATAATATATATTTAATTAAATAGCTGTGCTACAATGGTGGATCGAACCAAACCAAACCAAGCCACCATCGTGCAAACCGGACTGGGCCGGACCGGACCGGCTTCGATGGGCTGACACGCCAGCACAAACGAGGTGTGTTGGACTGGACTGAGCCAGGTGGGTCTGGCCGGTCCGTGCCATCAGACCCTCATCCGACCACCTGTAATTAGCCTGCTCACGCTAATTAATTTGTAGCCGTAAGCCTTTACGTTATCACACAGCCTAAACTACACTGCCGGATGCTACGAACAAACTAACATTGTAATCATGTATCATGTATCATGTACAGGCAGAGGATGAACCCGCTGGAGCCCTGAATCCTGATGGCACTGTCTGCCACTGCATGTCTCGTGCCCTTTGCCGGGAGGGCGGCGGACAGAAAGCGCGGGCAAAGCCGCGGACTCAAGGGGACACGGCCGCGGCCGGAGGCAGCGCGGCGGCCACCGCGGAATGCCGGGGCGAGCTTTTTGCGCGGTTGTCTCGATCGGCGCCGCGGGAGGCGAGAATAAAGGGAAGGACAGGGTGGGGTATATATGTGTGCGTGTGGAAAACAGTGACGCGGCGACGCCCGGGAGGTCAGGTCGGTCAGCGTTCTCTGCCCCTCGGTTGGTTCGAGGACGGCGACGGCACTTCGTAGTCGACGATGGGGACGGGCATCCTCTAGTAAAAACTCTTTGCTCGGAGAAGGGTGTCCTTTTATATATAAAAAAAAATGAATTTGTCCGATCGCAGACGCCTGCATTTCAAAGAAAATGCTGGATCTGTCGCCACTTATTTCGTCTTCTTTTGGATATTGCTGTCGTGCTGCCAAGTTAGGTTCGGGTTAGGGATTAGGGGTGAGTTCCTCGTGCCATCAGGACTTAGAGAGAGGTCGGGTCAACGACGGCCCCATGGTGGGGAGGAGATTAATGGTGGGGATGGCGAGGCAGTGGTGACTAGTGGCGCTACCGGAGCCGCGGGAGTGGTCGAAGGCAACCAAGTAACGGTGGTGATGGGATCTCGCACACGGCGACTGGATTAGGGCGGACGGGGCTAAGGCAACAACATGAGAACGTGGGCGGAGCGGCAAAGGAGCGAGGACGCCACTGGCCGCGGGTAGGTGGGCCGCCATCGGCAGCGATGGAAACGCACGGAGCATCTCAGATTATCACCGGAGAAGAAGGTGGTGGATGAGGAGGGGGTAGCGCACATGGGAAAAGAAGGGGAGGAGGGGGTGAGGTGATTGTGTTTTGCCCGAAATGTAGTCGCCTACGCCAAAGATGTTCTCCTAAAAAATATTATTGTTTTTTATCGCATTCTTACTCTTGGGTTTGAAACCAAAATAGGTTAACTTCGTCCTACATCCTATACATGTTGTAATCCGAAATGCTTGCTTTGAGAGCTTCAAGGAGCAACTTTAGAGTTGTTTGGTTGCCTACACCGGCCAGACTAGTCCATTTCAAAATTAAATAAAACAAAAATAAAAAAAACTAAATGATTCAAGCATATGCGGGGTTAAATTTTTGTGAGATTGGATGGTGTAGACAAGGGAATGTCACTCCAGTAATATTACTATGTAACGGTAGAGCATCGGATCCAGTAAAACCTATGGCTTTTCTGGACGGGGCGTTGACGTAAACCCTTGCATTGTAGTTACGGCAAAACTGGTTTCCTAAGAAAAGCCAGTTGCGAGAATTTGGAAGAGAAAGATGCGCTTGGCTCAATTCATCCGCTCTTGGAGTAATCTCAAATGAAGGGGAGTTAAATGAGAAATGACAATTGCAGTAATCTCCCTAAGCTGTACGTGGGACCTTTTTGGTTCCATGCCCTCTCCATTTGACCATTGATGTCAAAGACCTTCCAAGTTTCATCTTTTCGCCTTTCAAAAAAGGTTCCATCTTTTCGATAATCGATATTCTAAAGAAAGAAACAATCTAGAGTAGCATCTGAAGTACTCGTTGAGTTTCTGTGGGAGAGGCAAAGCTTGGAGCAACAAACAACAGTCCCTTACAGGGCCCGGGAGGCCAATGCACGGGTAAAGGGCAGGGGAACGGTATGCCAGGCTGCCTAGTTAGTTGTACACCATGTACTTGGGCGTTGCGCTGAACTTCTGGTAGCCCTTGATGACCTTATTCACTGCATCCAAGAAATCCTTCTCCGTGACGGTCTTCCTGCGAGCACGGATGGCGTACATGCCAGCCTCCGTGCACACGCTCCTTATATCAGCCCCTGTCAGACGCACATAGAGGCAAACACATGAGGAAGAACTGGTCTTGTCAAGGTGACGAATAGCAAAGATACATAAAAATGGGCACATCATGTGAGCTCGCCCCGAAGGAACAAGGCACTTACCAGTGGAGTTGGGGCAGAGGCGAGCCAGCAGTTCAAACCTGATGTCCCGCTCGCAATTCATGGTGCGAGTGTGGATCTTGAAGATTTGGGTGCGGCCCTCAAGGTCTGGCAAGCCAAACTCGACTTTCCTATCCAGACGTCCTGGACGCAATAGAGCAGGGTCTAAAGTATCAGGCCTGTTGGTAGCCATGAGGACCTTGATGTTTCCCCTCGCATCGAACCCATCAAGTTGATTGACTATCTCAAGCATTGTGCGCTGGACCTCATTGTCTCCACCAACACCATCATCAAAGCGAGCACCACCTATGGCATCGACTTCATCGAAGAAGACGATGCAAGCTTTCTTCGACCGGGCCATCTGGAAAAGCTCCCTAACCATCCTAGCCCCTTCCCCAACATATTTCTGAACTAGCTCACTTCCTATAACACGGATAAAGCAAGCGTCTGTGCGATTGGCTACTGCTCTAGCAAGAAGTGTTTTTCCAGTTCCAGGAGGACCATAGCAAAGGACTCCCTTAGGAGGATCGATACCAAGTTTCACAAACTTTTCTGGGTGAAGCATAGGAAGCTCAACAACCTCACGCATCTTCTCGATCTGCTCCTTGCATCCACCAACATCGTTGTATGTCACATCAGGTTTTTCTTCAACAGTCATCATGGTAACACTTGGATCGATTTTGGGTGGCAAAGGAATTTGAATCTGGTACTTGTTTCGATCAACTCTGTATAATACACAGCATGAGAATCAATACAATTTAATTGATAGTTTAGTACTTTAACTGATCAAGAACCTTATAATACTGCAAACAAACAATTAAGTAAAACACAACAAGATGGTCAGATAACCGATTGCTAAGATCCGGTGTGCATAAAATTATACCAAGTCTCCTATCAACTTTGCTATATCTACAGGAGGGCACCACTTGAGAGTCATCTGTCTATATGAGGTAGCAGAATGTCTGCTTAAGCTGTGCAATTTGATCTGAATACCTGATGCTTGAACATAACTGCCCTGACATCAGATATTTTCCTAAAAACTACTTCCTCTTAACACAAAATCCCATAAACCTCCGTGGCCTTAAAATAGGGTGTTGCCATATTTACACAGATTATTCACAATAGCATATGCTCCCAGGTTGCAAAACATGTAACATAGTATGGCCCTTATTGTGAGAAACTACAATAATCATTGCATCTTTATATTGTACTGAACTGCACTAATAAGTATAGTTCACTTTAAGAGTTATCTTAAATGCTATGTAGCAAATAGCATCCTTTGTTTTAAAGCACTACATTCTTAGAACTGTGTTGCCAGTAAAAAAAAACAATCAGATACATGAAGCTTTTGGAAAACAACCAAAGGAAAGATGCTACATTATACTATAAAGAGAACTAGAAACTTGCCCAACACGCATCCCTTCCTCAATATCAGTGGGGGAAACTTTGTCACCTAATCCAACCACAAACTGCAGTATTGCAAAAAAATAAAAATTAAATCACCATATTGAACCCCCAGGAGATGTGCTCGTCTGTAGTACAATATAAACATGGCATACCTTTGCGATTTGTTTTACATTGATGACATACTTGGCATCATCAGTATTAGGACTGATGATCTTTGTGCATCTAGCAACCTTCATAACATGAAACTTATTGTTACAAACAACACCGATAAAGCACAAGGGCTCAGTACAGCTACCACTCATATGAATTTCAGTGTCTAAACGAAAATCATGCTGATTTACCTGCAATGGTTGCTCCTCTTGCATCATCTGTTTATCTGATACAAGGTCCCACTGGCTCGGTGGAGCCAATCCAGTATCTGACTCCTTGATGCCTGCAATTCAGTGAAGCTAATTAGTTCATATGAACTTGATGTAACAAAGTGGAACTGCACAAGCACATCAATTTAGAGCTACTGATCTATTAGAAGTTCTTAAAATCTGGACAACCGATTGCATGTTTAGAGCCCTCATGGAATACAAGTGGCACACCTATCCTAAATTCATAGTCAAAATTTCAAATGTACACCTACCACAAAGATCATTGATCTTCTTCGCCATCTCCTTTATCTCCTTCTCCACCTTCTTGATGCTGGTCGAGTAAGGGCCGAGCCCCTATTTCAAACAAGTCAAACAAATTTAGCATAGGGATACCAAAGAGATCAATCCGAGGATGAGTGAGCACTCACATATGTCTTGAGAAGGGCGATGTCATCCTCATCGAGTGGACGAGGGTTCTTCTCGTTCATGATATCGTCTTCGGGCTCCGGCGCCATGTCTTCTTTGCCGCCTCTACTCCAGCGACGGCGAGTGGCGTCGGTGTCGAGAGCTCAAGATGTCGGGTCCTTTGGTGCTTCCACAGGTTCGACTGTTTTTTTTAGAAAAGGGCATTGTATCAATCAAGGGGATAAACCTAGTACACAAAGGTTTTTCTGTAGTAATCCACTTGTTGCCCATCATCGCAACGGCACACGTCGTCGGAGTGCTGCATGAAGCAAACCACTGTCTTCGCCGGAGTTGAACCCACAAAGCCACTACCCCCCACAAGCCCATAGGTTGTCGATGGGTTTTGAAGATGATGGGGTGCGCGAAGGCCCAACATGGCACCACCGCTGAGGTTTTCGACGACATCATCGATCTGTAGCTTGAGCAGTGGTGGGGCCAACGCTAGGGTACAATAGGCCTTCAGCCCCGGTCGTTGGCCCATGTCACTTACCCCACATATGCTTTAATTAATTAAGCCGAAGAGATTAGTTAAAATCATTAGCAGATTACCAACCCAATGAGTTAAAATCAGCGATGCGATCATTGCTATGAATGAGTGCTAACACAGGGGCGAGTCACACAACGAAGGGTGAACTCGGATATCCAATTCTCCGGTAATACACGTATACTTAGTTTTATCAAAATCATCATGATTGAATAATTTTGTTCTTTTGTGATTAATGTCTTTGAGTAGATTGATTTGCTAATGGATTCTATAATTAAGTTTTTTTTTGCATCATTGCAAAAAAAAAAAAATTAGAGTGAGTTGAGTCACCATATGACTCTAGGCTGGCCATTTATTGGCTGAACTGCCTCAACATGGACATCAACTCATTGCAATTTCTAATGCGTACATTAAAGCAGCACCCCTAGTTCCCCCTAAATATAGGAATGAGGTTTAGGTTTGTTGCTAAAGATAGTCTTGATATAGGGAGGTGAATAGTGTTAAGAGACAGATGTAGCAGCGTATATACGGAGTGAAAAATAGGGTGCCTGTATGAATTGAATGTAATATAATCTTGCTATTATATTAAATCAACACAACTATTAGATAGTTGTTTGTATTTTTATATTATCATGTTCTTTGATATGGTATAAGGTAATATAATTTAGGAATTTGATGTCGTCGATGCTTGAGTTAGAAGTTCCTTCTTTAGCCCCCTCTTTGCAATTTTCTGGCTCCGCCACAAAGCATGAGGGCACCCCACCATTGGCCATGGAGAAAGCTGCCATCGCCGTCCCTTCCGAGGAAAATGACGGCGAAGTCATGAAGTCTCCTCACCACATTCATCAATTGATGAGTCGCCGCAGAGAGAAGCAGCAGAAGGGGTCAATTCCCCGCCCCGTCTCTTGCATACCCGCCGCCACCGCCTGTCAAGCTGTCGGTGCGTACCACAAACCTCCGGTGGCCGACCAGGGGCCACGCCGTCGACGCCGTCCACCATAGATCGTCCACCAAGGACCAAAAAAAACACCAGCAGAAAAGCCGGTGGCGCAACCCTAACTACTAGATCCAAACTATTAGCCTCTGCCTCACCCTAAACCTCCTACAAGCTCCTTCACCACCGGCTCCCCTAGGCCCAGATCCGCTCCTTCTCACCGCCGGTGAGACCGTTGGCGAGGGGGGTGGCTAAATGT
This sequence comes from Raddia guianensis, assembly GCA_036346415.1. Taxonomy (NCBI): domain Eukaryota; kingdom Viridiplantae; phylum Streptophyta; class Magnoliopsida; order Poales; family Poaceae; genus Raddia; species Raddia guianensis. The sequence continues at coordinate 22,013,426 of CM070539.1, read as the reverse complement.
GGCCGGGGTTAGAGGGAAGGTGGGCGGGGGAGGAGGGAGGGAGGGAGAGGGAATGGAAAAGGGGAAGGGGAGGCGGCCCCTCCCTCTCGCCTCCGGCAAGGTCGCCGGAAAGGGAGAGGGAGGGGGCCGGCGGCGCTTGGGTGGAGGCCGGAGGGGAGTACCTGGTCGCGCGATCAGTCGGCAGATGGTGGGCGGCAGGAGGGTTTCTTCTTTTTTCTGATAAGCGCAGCAACTGTAAATCAAGGGGGAAACACACGGGAGATTGACCTGGCTACTCCAAAATCTTACACACCCAAAAGTCACGAAAAGAGCTGTATAGCTCTATGAATCTACGAGTTGTTTCTCATGAGACTCTTGGACAGTTTCGTGATATAGAGAGTTATAAAGAGAAACACAATCTCAAATTGAATGAAAACATGTAAATACAAGAAATCTTAAGCACAAAGTGGTATTTTATGATTTTTCCCTTGTTTGCTCTTTGGCAGGTGGGCAAAGCAGGGGTTTGCCGGTCTTTTCTCCTTGCCCGTCTTTCTTTTGCAGCCTTCGCAATAGGAGACAAATCAATGGTCTCCTCCCATTGCCTCTAACTACCTAGGACACCTCCCTTTGACTTGTAGCTACAGTGGCGTCCAACTTTTGGTAGATGCAGAGCATCTTTGAATCTTAATCCTTATTTTAACTTTTAGCCTTAGGCGAAAACTCCAAATTTACTGCCTACGACCATGAGTAATGTCCCCACAATAACGTAGGGTCGGGTGACTCCATGGCATGCAGTGTCCAAGGGACACTCGTGTGGAGCATCCCAAAGTTGGCTCCGGGGTCGCGCAAGAGTCCGAAAAGGACCCCGTGCGGAGCATCGGTCAAGAGTTGGTCTTGAGGGGCGTAGGAGCCCGGGAAGTATCCCGCACAAGCACCTGCCCGGAATTGACTCTAGGGTTGTGCTGGAGTCTATGAAGGACCCAACGCAAGACGTTGGCCTAGAGTTGGTTTTGAGGTTGCGTAGGAGTCTGGGAAGGACCCCGCGTGAGGTGCTAGGACGGAATTGGTTTCAGGGTGCGTTGGAGTCTTAAGGTAGTCTCGTGGTGGGTCTTGTCGCTTGGGGACAGGGGTGCCTCCCCACAACAGAAGCCTTTCATGGCTGAGGATCTGTCACGTTATGGTCATGCTCTCTGCCATGGTTCTCCACTTAGCTCTCCTGCTCCCTTCGACATGACGTGTCGGCTAGACATCACGCGTGCCCCCTTGGAGCTCTTCTTTTGATGATCCTTAAATGCCTTGGAAGTTGATCCATCGATAATCTCTATTGGCGCGTATGTTGGTGAGGGGTCAGAACATGGAAGCTGTGACCATTCCTACTCTTGACACATGGCATTACAAAGAGGTGTGATGGTTTACCTGTCACGTTGAGTGGTTGTGATGGTATGGTTGGGTGATGGAACGGCGCGGTGAAGGGACGCACCTTCCACTGTAGGTGCCCCTTGGACTTTCCATTCTGACACGTAGGTGGCTCATGCAGTTTTGCCACACAACCTCAACTATTAGTGGTAGGGCTAGCGCAGCCCCACGGGCTATATAAGGCTACTAGGGACTAGAGTGGGGTTTTTTTACCTTTGGCTCTCGAGCGTTCTAGTGCTTGCTTTTGCGCCACCACTTTCCTAAGTTTTCTTGCCTTCTTCATTGTTGCATGTCGTGCCCACTTCTCTCGTCGCCACCACCATGAAGCTTATTGTTCATGAGTCCACCACCCCCTCTTCCTTGCTTGTTGGGACGCACCACCTTCGTCGACGCGGACTTATATTGCCTTGAGAAGGCCTATGGCTTGATCCACGCCGACATGAGGCTTCCTGGAGCAGATGAGACGACAACTCATCTTCTCCGCAACTGGATTCGAGGCTGCGGATCCCACAATGCCCTTTGTTTATAGCATCCGAATAGAGTACTAGGCACAGGTGCATAGCTGGCTCACCTCACACACAATTCAGTGGTGAGTCTTGCGATCATTGAGTGTGCCTTCCTGCTCCCTCAGCGTGGATCCTTCTATGGCCTTGTTCATGCATTTGCACAACGAATGGTGGATCCTCAAGAAGACCAGTGAAGAGGCTAGCTCTTATGGTAGCCTGTACTTTGTCTCATGCTCACACGCGATGGAGTACTTGCCGACGCATGCTGTCTGTGGCAAGTGGGAGGGGGATTGCACCCATCACCGATACTACCACCAGGTAGATTCAGCCGATGTGGACCTGCGCTCCTCTGGTGGCGCGGTGGAAGTCATCGACAAACCCAATCTGCAAGTGAACCTTGACAACAAAGCTCACTTGGGCTCTTAACGAAGCTCTAGAGGAGGGTGAGCGTGCGCGACCTGACGAAGGAGTCCGTCGTCGCACACGTCGATCTACTGGCCCACGCCTAGAGCATGAAGCTGAAAGTTCGCGGAGAGAAATCTCTATGGAGTTTGCAGGCGGTCGTGGCTTCTGAAGCCTTAAGGAGATCGAGACTTTGGTCAAAGTTTTCTTAGGCCTCTACGCCAAGGAAGAGCACTCGAAGCTACCACCATCGTCAAAGAGGGGCGTGCCGACTGGTTGATTTCATTCCTCGGCCGTCATGTGCCCGAAATGAAACTGGCGTGCACAAAGTCCGTGTTGTCTCTTGGGGCTAGGGATGTTGGTGAGCCTACTGCAAAGCGATGTCTTGTGCTAGTGGCTTGGTCCGACGATGACAAGGAGGGTGATGCGGATGCGAGAGGCTAGGAGTGCGAGCCTAACGATGGTGCCCTTGTTGGTGAGGAGTTCTCTTCTAACAATCTGATGCTGCCTCTCGCCTGGGAACCCACTTCTACAGTGACGACGAAGGTGGTTCTAGAAGACAATGACGACGAGGTTGAGACTGCGGCGAAGGATATTGTCGCCGCGACTAGTGATGGCTCCTTACCCTCAGGGACTCCTGGGGTTTCCCTTGCCACGACAGGTGAGGATGCTCCTACCCCGTGATCGAGGACATCACGACATTGGGCGTTGTTCCGACTATGCCTACAAAAGGGTGTGCCTCGAACTGTGGCAGTAAGGGGCGCCATGTCAGTCACAACAATTGATGACATCACGCCTGCATAGTTGTGGGACCATTTTAAGACCTTTTTCTTATATAGAGAGAAAATTGCACCACAAATACAAGTTGTCCACATTTTGATTAGGTCCAAAATCCACAAACTTCATATTTAAGTACACTATTTGTTACATGGATGTTTTAAGTTTTCCCAAAATTGGATTTCACCGTTGAGCTCAGTACATTTCTTTCTCGCTAAGAGGTTCAAACAAATGCCATAAAATTTCATAATTTTATAATTTATTTTAAAATATAAAAATATTAAAAATGGAAATTAAACATCAATTCGTTTCTCACAAGGAGGCTAAATGTCTCACGGAAACATAATTTTAACTTTAACTCTGAAATCCAAAATGTGCAAAAAATATGAGTTTGAGTTTAAAATCCCAAAAAGTTTGGGCATGATAGGGTGAAATCTTGTTGAGTTTTTAAACGCAAAAAACAATGATGAGAAGTAGATTTTAGATCTGACTTGAAACACTTAAACAATTTTAGGCCTAATCGAAAATGCAAGGAAACTTTATGGAGATGCGGTGTTTATCTCTCATACATATTTAAAGCGATTTTATCTTATAACCCCTAATTGATAGCCCTTACATCTATTACTCCCTAAGTCGGTTTTATCTAATAAGCCCTAAAGCGATGGTTGGTGACTAATAACCTTCTAACCCCCATTTTAATGCCTAATTTATTGATATGACATGTTACATGACACTTCAATTTCATGAACAAACATGTTATGTTAGTAGATAAGCATCATATTAGACATTAAAACAGTGGCAGGGGTTATTAGTTGTCAACAATCACTTGTGATAGAGGTTATTAGATACAAGGGCGGTTATTTGCGGGCTATAGATAAAAATCCCATATTTGAACATATCGGTTGGAAATGTGAAAAAGAACATGTGTTATTTAGTCTAAAAATACCTCAAAATAATATTTTCAGTGAATTAAATAGATTACAATAGTAGGTAGTATTCAAAGTTATAATTTAAGGATATATCGATGCCGGAAACTGTGTTTCACGAGAAAGGAGGTGAATGATCACAATTATGAGAGGACAACCACTTTTAACCGGAGTAATCGTTTAAGACCTATTTAAAACATCAATCTGAAGCGCTTAGATGCCTCCGAAGTTAAAAGAGTGCAAAACAAAGCACACGACATCATGCCCTTCGCTCAATTTCTATCCAACAGACAAATATAAATAAAAAATAAAAACAATCGACCTCCCGTTCAATTATTAATATTGCAAATTTCCCACATTGAACTGTAAATTTAGAACATTAAACAGCGTGCTGGATCCATAATAATAAATAATAAATTCACCTTCAAAGCACCACATCAAACACATAGCCTCGTCGATTTGGGTCAGAACTGGATTGTGATTGGGTTTTGGAACCCAATAGAGATGCAATGGACATACAGTAAGTACGCTTGTTTCAAGCAAATAATAACTAAATAAATATTGTATTAGCAGTTAGCAGTACAATAAATTGATGTGTGGAATTGGCCGAATTTGCTACCTATTCCCATTAGGATTTGATGCTCACTAATGCCACAGTTGACAGTACTGGTAAAAGATGCTCTAATATCACAGTATTATAAGAACTATGGTGATAAATCAAAATTACTCCTCGGTGGCATAGTATTGTGGTGCAAGTTCAGCAAGCCACAAGGGATCGATCCGTGTCAGATTCTTCACATAATTCTGACTTGTCCGGATCAACTCATTGAAGACGACACAGTCAGGCTTCGTTCTGAAGAGGACAGACGAAGGATGGATCTGCACGCTCTGACTGGTTGCAAGAGCCCTATTAATGGGCAGAAAAAAACATAAGCATGGTGGAACTGCATTCTATTTCTACCACATTTTAAACCTCACATGTGAACAAGAAGCATATTTTGGAGTCTAGGGACAAGAATGTGTTGTCATAGTTCAGGGACCAGAAAGATATTTTCCTTTTTCTATGGCAATAAACTTGGATTATGATGAAGGTAAGGATAATGTTTAGATCAAAAATATAAATAGGAACTATACCTGTATGATCCATCTGGCTGTCGCATTGCTGCATTTAAGAAGAAACTAGCCGTAAGGCATCTCCGAAATTGAACCATGTCATCTCCACATGATGACAGGTTTAGCCCCATTTGCTGGACATGGCCCTGAATTTGACTGCAACAAATAAAAAGCCCCTATGTCAACTCACTGCATACTCTGGAATTCATAAAAAGGAACTTGCTTTCATTCCATTTTCAGGAGTTATTAATTTATTCGAATTTCATTCAAATATCTGCTGAAGGTTCTAGAAGAAATAGTGATTCTTTAACTTACAAGCGTTTCATGTATTAATGATACAAATAGTATGCCATGCTTCATGACCAATACAACATTGTTAAACCAACCTTTAAAAGGCCATTGTACTCAACTCGCAACTACAGTAATTCAAAACCCATGAGACCATTACAGACATGTTTTTTCCCCTTTAATCATTTATTAAGAGCGTGAAACACTGCAGATCATCATATTCTATCAAAATTTATTTGATAGTTCAAGGTTTCAAGCTTTCCATCAAGAATAATATTATACCTAACCTGTGAACATCGCGAGCATGTCTTAGAGAGCGGTAATTGATGAAGTTTTCCCTAGACCATCTGTTCAAAGCCTTTTCCATTGTTTTTTCTTTGGCATTTGCATTTTTGCTCTTCTCCAAACATTCTGCAGCCGCACGGTATACGTTCACCAAGGTTATATGATCACCTTCAGAACTTTCAAAACTCTTCCTAGCAGCTCTTGCCTAAATAATAAATAAGTTAAGAGGGTCAATACATCAGCTGGCAACACCGGATTAGTTTATCTCAGGTCCAACAAAGGAAGAGCCCAAGCAAAATACACGTTGAAGCTTAGTATTCCTCATCAGCATGCAAATTTACGAATGGTGCCAATTTTGAGCCAAAAGGTTCATTTTAAAGGTAGCCTAAAGTGTTTCAAGACAAACCTCAATAAATAGTAATAAGTTCAGTAAAACCCAAAAAATTGTCTCTTGAAAGAGCTTAGTACTGAATGCAATAACTGCTCCTCTTTTTTTTGGAACAGGGATATAGCCACTCCATTACAAGATAACTGAGAACCAAAAGTACATCACGCAGTTAAAAAAATACTACAACATTTCAAAAGCTAGATACTGATTGTAATATTGTATATACATCTGCAATGAGATTTAGGCTGTGTTCTTTTTTAAAAAAAAAATTATACGCAGTATATTTGGTGAATAACCAACTAGAGCCTGAAAGGGTGCCTAGTACTGAAAATGTACAAAAAGGTTTCAATAGAATCATTCCATCATTGTAATATTACTAAATACTAATAACATATTAAAACCCACTGTGTGACATTCATTTAACCACTTGACAGGAATTCAAATAATATACCTCTTCCAACTTCTCGCGTGGGGAAAAGAAAATAGATTCTACTGAAAGCATGGAAACAACAATCAACATTTCTTCCAAGCACTTGAATTCACTTGACACTATTAATGCTTTGGAGTACATTGGATCCAAAGGTAACCTAGCCATCTGATGACCAACTGGATCTGACAGCCTATAATCATCAGTAAGAGCTCCTAGTAAAATCAATTGCTCCAATGATTTCAAAATAGCTGTCCTGCAGTGGGTTTTGCACAGTTAATAAGAACTTGGTGTCCAACTGTCCATACAAAGAAGATTGCTAATTAACTTGTAGTGAATTATACTGAAAAGTATAAAACTCATCATGAGGTTTGCAACACCTTAACTAGTGTTAGTATGTTTTGTTTACATACAGAACTCAAGCTGTAATACCTCTGTTATGTAACAAATACCTCGAAGAGCATCTTCTCATCACAATGATATTTAAGTTCCCTATAGGCTATAGACAGTAATTGCATCATTATACTAAAATTTAAGGTAGTGTATTTTCCTTTGCATGCAAGCAGGATAAAAACACAGAAGTACTGAACTTACCTTGATGGTTTCTCCATAAAATCAAAACCTATGATATCATCAATTCCAAGAGCTTTAAGCTGTAGTACAACATTTGAGAGGTTACACCGTTTAATTTCAGCCACAGTAGAATCCACCAGCTTATCAAATTCACTTTCTTGGAACAATCGGAAGCACTTCCCAGGCCCCTCCCGTCCAGCACGACCACTGGGTGTGGAATGATAGGGTAAGAAAAAACACACAATAATTATATAGGCTTGAAAGCTTTTACCTCCTTTGGAGAGCCTGTGCTTTAGAGACTGGGATAATGATTAGAGATTCCATTCCAGTTACAGGATTGTAAGCACGAGCTTTGACCATCCCAGGATCAATAACATATTTGATACCAGTTATTGTAACAGAAGTCTCTGCAATATTTGTTGCTAGAACTACCTGAAAATACACAAAATTGATAGTCAATGTTGCTGCTATAGCATACCTACCATGTTACATGACCAATAGCTTGTTACGCAAATGATGGAAAAAGACTAATACCCGTTTGGCTCCCATATTGGACCTGGAATTGTCGAATAGAAATGCCATTCCAAGGATATATTTGTTAGGCTACCACTTACAATTCATCCAAATACAATAATTCTAAACATGTTCCAGTTAATTATTAACTTAAACCATGCCATTTGTCTGGAAATCTCTCTAAAAATTTAAATAAATGTTCAATATTTGGAATTTCAATCTGGTGTTTACACATTTAAACAATATTTTTTTCATAAAATCAATTGAAATTATTGGAGATGATGTAATAATCAATATGCAGAGAAGCTAATTTGTACACATTGGTAGTCCTAGGTGCGCAAGTGGTACCCAGTCCTGTAAAGAATAATTTTATAAAAGTTTGGTATCTGGATTTTCAACACGTATGACATTGTCTGGAATTTGTTGAAGATGAGTTATCGTATAGAGGAGCTACTTTATTCACGTTGGCACTTGGCAGGACTAGATGGGCATGTAGACTCCACAGCCTCATAAAATTACAAATGACAGGAAAAAAAAAAGTATACTCCATAACCTCATAAAATTACAAATGACAAACAAAAAAAGGATGTTGAATTGTCTTTTATAAGATTTAAAATTCAATGCTAGTCAGCGAAACAGGGTGTGACAGGAAACAAACAGGGTGTGACAGGAAACAAACAGGGTGTGACAGGAAAAGCATTGCTGCAGAAACCATGGAGAAGGTTGAATTCAATGCAGAAAGGGAAGGTACTGTATTTTTTGTTTATGAAAGCACTTATTTTGTCAGAAACATCAATTTCCCATAACAATTACATTACGTTAATAACTATAATACAAAAAAGTACACACATGAAACCAACAAGGAATGGTATAGCCCTTATTTCATATGGTTGAAAAGTGTACAACTTTTTCTATAAAAAAAATTTGAAGTGTGCAACAGCAACTTGTAAAGGAAACTCTCCCCATTTATGTTTGATTGCTATGCAGTGCAATGGTGCCTATCCAATGGACTAACAATAGCAAAATCAATTTTATATTTTACACTTAATAATGGCATTGTTTTAACACAAGATCAGATGGATAATATCATGTTTACATCAAATTGAAGCTTGCTAATGTTTTTCTTTTCATCTTTGAAAGGTATGCATTGCTAATGTTTTTCTTTTCATCTTTGAAAGGTATGCATAGCTTTGTTTGTATAAAAAAAAATTATTTGAGACAGATCATCGATGCATGGTTCATATTTCTCGAAAGAAGTATATTTCGTCCTTTCTAATTCATTTAAAGACATAATTGCATTCACAAGTATAGCAGCCAATCAATTAAACACTCCCTCCTCTTATTTCTCCTCTATAACTGCATACACTAACAGAATATGCTGTTTTTCATCAACAACATATTACCTAATTACTCCTACTGTAAGGTATGCCCAGAAGTGTATCACCCAACTATACATAAGGAACACCAAGTAAAACACTCATCAATTAGGAAATTGAAACATATATTCATTTACAGATAGGTTGGAACAAATGAATGGTAAGCTTCCCATGAATGTAAATGCTAGATTTACCTTGCGGGTTCCAGCTGGTGCGGGTTTAAAAGCATTCATTTGCTGCTCAGATGGAAGAGATGAGTAGATAGGCGTAGTCCATATCCTACTACGCTGAGCTGGAAGTTGACGAGCACGCTCCTGAATAAGTCTCTCTAGTGATTCGATCTCCTCTTGGCCAGTTAGAAATGCAAGAATGTCTCCAGGTCCTTCATCCAAATGAATCTAACAAAGCAAATCTAACGTGAAATTTATACACAGAGTGCTTGTTGCCTTAATTCACAGATGAGAATTGAAACGATAGGTTCTAATAATTTGGGAGTATGAATTACAGAATTAGACCATTTCAAAAATCTTTTTCATTTTGGATTTCAATTTGTTCTCCTCGTCCCTAATTCATTCAGAGGTCGCATGGAAATGGGGGTGATGCTTACCTGAAAGATAGTAACTAGAGTAGCATCTAGATAATCTGATTCAGGTTGATAAGTATATAGTATGTCGACAGGGTATTGCCTCCCTTGAATATGCACAGCTTTGGCACCACCAAAATAATCTGAAAAACACTTGGCATCCAAACTAGCAGACATGATTATCACCTTTAAAGGCGAAAATTTTATTCCCTGACCAGGTTTCAGAGTAAAATTTTGTGGGTGATCGTGCATGTCAAGCAAAGTCTGTTTATTCTTATTGGTGTAAATAGATCTAGAGTGTTGCACTTTTTTTAGCAGGCCCAGCAAGACATCAGTATGGACAGTTCTTTCATGAGCTTCATCAACAATAATAACACTATATTTAGACAGAAGTGGGTCCAAAAGTGCTTCCCTGAAAATCCAAAGCAATGCTTCTAAGAAAAAAAAAATCAACATAACAAAATAAGTATTAAATACAGATTAAACCATTGTATAGAATCACCACATAATAAATATATATAACAGTCTTTAACCTGAGAAGATATATCTAGAACTGAAATTTAACTTCAGAAATTTTCTAAAGATCACAAAAACAAGGAAAGACCATATTAATAAAACTCAGGTCAGCAGGTCCACAAAGGCACAGACCCAAAAAAAAGGATTAAACTAAAAACACGATACACAAATGTGAAGTAATTAACTAATTGCAGGTGGACTTTATGCTCAGCCACAGCTACACATAGATGTATGGATGGGCACGGTCAAAAGTTATTTAATAAAAGGAAAAAATGCTTGGATGCATAATAAAAGGAGATCTGGACTGCCAACGAATTGTGCGAAAGATGCGTCCAGCCTATGCTTTTTATTCTTTTCCTCCGATTTTAACTCATAAATGAGCTATTCATATCATCTGAACATCCTCCAAAATATAGCCATCATGTTGGAGGCAAACTTAAATGATGTATCCCTCAGGGGATAAAATATAAAATGGTTTCAGGAATCTAAATAGCATCATATCAACAATTACGCCAGATAAAGATATAACAGGTGACAAGCATATCAGCTGGAACCAATGAACTACACACAACACAATTGTAAAGCACATGATAATCAAACAATCGATGATTAAATTCGGTACACGCAGCATTACCTTAGAAGCAAACCATCAGTCATGTACTTAATCATTGTTGCATTAGACGTGGAATCATCAAATCTAATCGAGTATCCAACCTTCCTGCCCAATTGATCATTGCATTCCTCAGCAACACGCTTTGCAACTGTAACAGCTGCAACTCTTCGCGGCTGAGTGATACCAATGATTTTTCCATCCTGACAAAACCCCGCACTGTACAAAAATTGTGGCAACTCTGGATAACAAAATGCACAAAAATATATGTTTCCTCAAATAATTGAACTGAAATAAAGAGATGATATTCATAGCAAATTACTTAATAGTGCTATGTGCTTCTTCAATGACAGATGAAGATATGCACCTAAAAGAAACCAAGTAAATAATCCATAAGAACGACTTTCCTAAGGATCGAACCCACTGAGGAACAACAAGTCAACAATCCATGAGGATTGGGAAAAGAAAACCTCATTTCATATTTCTCAAATGTTTTTTTTTTCATCAAACTTACTCTAATCATATACACCTTGGCCTGATTAAAGCCAAATCTAACCAAATACACAAACCAACAACATCAATTCTACAAATTCATGCCCATAAAAAGGCCATCGAAACTGCCCGCCTATTCAAACAAATATACTCACAAGCATCAAACAAAGTTATATGCTTTCGTTTTACTTGTATGCAAACAACAACATGCAACAGGAAAAAAATAAACAGCACGCTTACGAGTTGTCTTGCCACTCCCGGTCTCGCCGACGACAATCAGCGTGTCATTTTTCCTCACCTCCTCAACGAGCCTCTTCTCCACTGTTCCCACAATCACCACCACCAACAACAATGACAACAAATTTAAACCACCCAGTTTAACCCACAAAATCATAGTATAATGGCATCTAACGCAAGGTAGGCAGACCTGAAGCGATGGGAAGCGACTTCTTCTGCTGCCAAATCAGCTGCCTCCTCCTGCTCGAACCAGCAAATTGACTATGTGAGGAGAAAAAACCCAAGCAACTGACACGAATTGCAGCGAGGTGGTAAGGGTTGCCACCGCGCGTTGTGCTGCTGCTTCTGAGCAGACGCAGAAGTAGATGCAGAAGCGCCGGAAGAGAAGGACGGCGTCTCGGCCGCCGCCGCCGCGGACAGACGAGCACCGAAGGCCGCCACGGCGGTCTGAGAGCGCGAGTTCGCCGGCGTAGGGTTTGGGCCTTGGATGCTGTGTGGGGCTTTGGAGTGGACGGACCTGCCGCGGAGGCGCCGTTGTCGGCGGCGATGGCCGGGGCCAGCCGGAGGCGCCATTGTCGCGGCGTCGGGAGTGAATAGATTGAAGGGGGTGCGACGGCCTCGCAGGCGGCGCTGGAAAAGAAAAATTCCGGCGGGGAGAGAGGGCGGCGTGGGGACGAGAGAGGGCGGCGCGGGAGCGGCGGCGGCACGGCTAGCTTCGGCGGCGCGGGGGGGAGAAGTCCAAACGGGATTCTCTGCCGTTGCGTGGCAAAGGCAGAGGTGAACAGTAACCGTGACTTTATAGCTGGTGAACAGTGCAAAACAGTGAAAAATGAACAGTATTTTCAACAGTGTTTTACTACAGTCCCATGAACAGTATTTCTAACAGTGTTTTTCTTCTGAGACCGTGCCTTTTTGGTTCATTTTTCCCCGCTTTGCCACACAAAGGCAGAGAATACGCACCGGGAGAAGTCTGGGTGCGAGTTGTGGGACAGATGCTACTTTAAAAGAGAAAATTGAGTTTTTGTCCCTCTAAACGTTGCCGCTCATAAATTTGCCACTCTCGACATGACGCTATCTAAAAAAGCCACCGCAAACAATTTTCGCTCGCATATTTGCCATTTCGAGACATTTTCGCCTAATACACAAGACAAATATGCAAGAAATTCAGAAAATATACGTGGGGCCCACATGTCATACTGGAAATAGGGCTAAACCTGAGCTCAAGACTCACGAGCAACTCGGGCTCGGCTCGGGCTCGGCTCGTTACAAAACGAGCACGATCCGAGTTTCGTTTCGTGCTCGTGACATTTTAAGAGCCGAGCCGAGCTTGAGTCCAGCTCGTTCATGAGTAGCTCATGAGTTGGACAACAAAATGCACATCCTACATCCCTACAGGTTACAGCCCACATGCCACACCCATATGCCGGCCCATCTTACACTCCCACCGTCGGCCCCCTTCCTCTTCCCCAGCCCATCACCACTCACCACTCCTCTCCCCGACACCTCTTCTCCCAAATCTTGTACCTCCTCCAGTGCTCCTCTCCTCGACGCCTCCTCCACTCTGCTCGCCGCTTCCCCCTTGCCTTGCTCGTCGTCGCTTCCTCTCCGCCTCGCCGCCGCCTCGCCTCGCTTTCACGCCGCCTCCTTCTCGCCCCGTCGGCGCCGCCACCCTCTCGCCCCACTCGCCGCCGCCAAATAGGAAGAGGAGGAGTACACCATGGTGCCAACAGCGTGAGCAGCGATGGCTGACGGGCCCCAACGTCGTTGTCGCGGCCTCCCTCCGCCCCCGTCCGGCCAGCACCACCGCCTACATCCATGTCTCGGTAAGCATCTCCGCCACCTCCCTCGGCTATGTTTCTCCTCTTAGCCGCCTTACTTCTTCTGGATCTGAAACCCTAGCCAAGCTCGCGAGCTCTCACGAGCTAGCTCGAGCTTTTGACGAGCCCGAGCCAAGCCTCCCGTCTAGCTCATGATTTTTGACGAGCCCGAGCCGAGCCTCTCTTCCAGCTCGTGATTTTGTGAGACACGAACGAGCTGGAGCTAGCTCGCTTGAACTCAGCTCATTTCCACCCCTAACTGGAAAGTGAGAGGGAGAAGAAAGAGAGAGGGGGAGAGGGGCGGCGGCCATGAGGGAGAGGGAGGCGGCTGCTTCGGCTCCAGTCCCGGCGAGCTCGGGTAGGCGGCAGCTTGCGCCGGCCGGCAGTGAGGGAGCACGGTGCGGGGCATCAGGCGATGGTGAGGCAGCACAATCGGCGGCGACAGATGGTGGCGGCACTGCGGAATGGCGCGGTGGCGGCTTGGCCAAGGCGGGTGGTAGCTTCAGCAAGGTGGCATGGCAACGGCTGCACGGCTACACGCAGAGGAAGGCGGCGCCCCGGCGCGACGCGGGCAGTAGGGCGCAGCTACCATGTAGGGGCGGCGGGAGCATGGCAAAAGCGGCGCCGCTCTGGCGGCAAGCGGCAGGGGAGGCGGCTCGGCTCCGGCCCCATTCCAGCGAGACGGAGGGTTCGGCTCCGTCCCAATTCCGCCGCCGCCATGTCCACAGGAGAAGAGAGAAGTGTGATAGCCCGTTGGGCTTTCTTCTGGCCCGGCCCACTTAGGGGGATTAAGAGGCAGTGGGGAGGAACCGGCGGTTCCTCCCGTGGCAAGCCGCCGCGCTCGCCTCTTCCTCAACCCCATACCGCCGAGCCGCCGCCATCGCGTCGCCGCCGAGCCGCCGCCGCCCAGAGCTGCGCGCCGTGGTAGCGCCGTCGCCGACCGGAGACCGCGCGTCCTCGCCGCCGTGCCCTCGCCGTGTTGCCGCTGTCCCTTGGCTGCGTCGCCGCTGTCTAGCAACCACGCCGTCGCCGTCGCCGCCCGTGGCCGTGCCGCCGCCGTCATGCCAGCGCCGTCTTGTGGTCGCGCCGTCCGGTGGTCGCCGCCCTGTGCTCGTGCCTCGCCGTCGCCGACGCCGTGCCTCGCTGACCTAAGGTAACCGCCGCCGTTCCGTAGTGTAGCCCACGATCTGTTCTTGGGCACTGTTGTGGAGGCAGTGGGGAAGAAGGGAGGAGGGCTAGGGAGGAGTAGAAGAAAGAAAGGTGCAAATGACCTAGGGTTTGATGGGTGCTTCCGTTAATTTCGAATTTGCGCATGATTAGGGATGTACTAGCAGTATTGCTCCAATGTTAGATGTGTAATTGGCGGGATTGTGGGTGATGATTGGTGGAGGAATAAGCAGATCGATCTAGTATGCAGTAGGTTAAGATGAGATTTTGGTCTATTTAAGGTCCGATTCAGAATGTGGTCCTATGAAAGAAATTGTGCGTCTAGATCTTAGCTCCGTTTCGAGTACAAGAGCATGAGAATCGGATAAGCGGATTGGGAGTTATGTTGATTTTAGTGTTGCTGTCCGAAAAATTAGTTTCTGTCTTTAAAAGGTCTATTGTTCCTAGATGGGCTATTGAATAGTGTAAGAGAGGGTGGGCTTAGTAGAGGCCGAGGTATTTATTTGGTTTGCTCCTATGAGGAAAATATTGAGATGCGTCCATTTCTGTAGGTTTTGGACTAGGATGATCGCGTCGGCTGTGCATTATTTCATCGGTTTAAAGGCAAGTATATGTTAAACATATAGCCGGTTGGTTGAATATGGCTTGTTGACTTAATGCTTTGTGCCTGATCATGTCATGTGGTTGGGTTATGCTGTTTGTGTTATATATGACGGAGTTATGGTGTCGGTTGCATGTCATAAGAGCATTATTGCATCATACTGCATATGAGTCAGGTCGGTGAGAAAGTTACTTTTGACTAGTCCGTTTCGGTCGGTGAGAAAGTCAAAAGTGACTAGTCCGGAGTGCTCTGGAGGAGACATGTGCATGTGCATTGCATTGCATGAACAGAGAAAAATGTGGATTGTTGGTATGATTTGATTTGCATGAACAGAGGAAAATGTGGAGTGTTGGTATGATTTGATAATGGATGGATTTCTCATTGTTATTTTATTATTTTTGGTTGTTTATACATATACTTTGCTGAGTATTCCCCGATACTCACTCTTGCTTTTATTTGGTTTTTAGGTACAGGTGTTGTCGATCATGCATGGGATGGGAAAGGAGAACCTGGACTTGAGCACTCACTACCTCTCACATCATAATTAGTGAAATGATAAAATTTACTTAGTAGTTGATCGTCTTTTTTAATCGAGAGTTATAGTTTTTGTTGTAGCTCCTTTTATGGTTAGCGGCTGTTGGAAAATGGTTATTTATTCTTTGGATGTAAATTGCCTGTCGTGGATGTCCATTTAAACAAAGGAGATGCTGTCGAAATTTTATAGATTTTGAAGAGTTAGTAGCATTTTGGGTTCTCGAGGAACCAGGGTGTTACAAGAAGAGAGAGGAAGGAAGGAGGAGGAAGAAGAGGATGACATGTGGGCCTCAAGTATATTTTCTGTATTTCTTGCGTATTTGGCTTGTGTATTAGGCGAAAATGTCCTGAAATGGCAAATATGCGAGAAAAAATTGTTTGCGATGGCTTTTTTGCGAGCGTCATGACGAGAGTGGTAAATTTGCGAGCGGCAAAGTTTCGAGTGGCAAAAACTCAATTTTAACGCTTTGAGATTGAGGGATGGCCACATGACAGGAATCCAGTTAGGGTCTCGTAAAGATGAAGTTTGTGCAGCATACGTCCCCGTTATAGAAAAAATTAACGATTTGCCACTCTCAACATGTGTAGTTCGCTAAGTATGTTATTTGTGTGCATAATACGTGGGACCATTTGTGTG
Source organism: Raddia guianensis (assembly GCA_036346415.1). NCBI lineage: Eukaryota > Viridiplantae > Streptophyta > Magnoliopsida > Poales > Poaceae > Raddia > Raddia guianensis. The sequence continues at coordinate 21,997,263 of CM070539.1, read as the reverse complement.
TATGATAGTGGGCTAGAGTAACATTTTAGCAAGCACCAATGTTGAGAGTGGCAAAATAATCAAATCGCTTCTTAGGTTATATGTCTAATTTTACAAAAAATAAATCAAAACAATTTTAAAATATAAAAACCTAAAATTTTCCCGAGAGGAGTTGATAACGGGTTTAGGCCTTGTACATTTCAGCTTAGCGTTTCAGCAAAAATTATCTTTTTTATATAGACTATTTGGTGTAGTAACAGGTAATGATTTTTCTCGGGTTTTTAGTAGTTCTCATAAAGATCATAAAACTATTTTTCAATTATTTTTTATAATATTTAAACTACTTTTTAAATACTCTTAAATTTTGTTGAAACACTACGGTACGCTACGTTAAGCTGAAATGTACAAGGCCTTAATGTGGCCCGTTAGGCTTTTCAGTGACCTCTTTAGTCTGGCACGGCCCAGGAATCAATATGCCGTTCGTTGTCCTGGCTGGGCCTGGTGAGCTCACGGATGATGAAAAGGTGATTGGTTTAGAGAATTTTTATTTTTTTATATTTATTTTTAATCTTTTATACAAAATTGTATGTCGGATTAAAATTTAGACAAAAATATGCGTTCGTCGAGCGTTCAATGCATGACAGGGTACCAGTCGAGCGTTCAATGCACGACAGGAGGCGATCGCACATTCAATGCACGACAGTGCCGGCCGCGCTGCCGCCGGCCGCTTGCGCATACTGCCGCCGCCCGCCCTTGCGCCGGCGCCCGCCTCGCCCTGCCCGCGGCGGCCGCGCCGCTGGCGGCAGCTAGGAACCCTATCCGCCCTAGGGGCGCCCCCCTTAATGGGCCGTGGTTGGGCCGCCCTGAATGGGCCCCGGTTGGGCTGCCCTGAATGGGCCCCCATGAAAAAATAGATTAAAAATTTGAAAACATATTAAAAATTTAAAAACATATTAACAAAATAGATAAAAAGTTTGATAGTTAAACTCTCCTTAATTTTATAGATTTTTGGATATTTTTTAAATATTTTTCGGAGCTTCCTACTATTTTGTAAACCTTATTTTTTTTATTTGCTGAATAAAATAAAACGTGAAAATAAGAAATGGGCCAACCATGCCCAACTGGGCGACTGGGCGGCGTGGGGCGTGCGTGCGCGGTGGCCTTCGAGGCGAAGACGGTGGCCGGGCGCACGCAGGCGCAGCTGGCCACCCCTCGTGCATTGAATGTGGGACCGGCCTTGTCGTGCATTGAACGCTTGACCGGTACACTTTCGTGCATTGAACGCCGATTTAACGCCTATTTTTGTCTAAATTTCAATCCGACATACAATTTTGTATAAAAGATTAAAATAAATATAAAAAATAAAAATTCGGTTTAGACAGTTGAGTGATAGAATTTTTAACATTTTTAATTTTTCTAAAATAAATAAATAATATTATTTTTATTAAAATTAAATATTTTTACATTAATTATATGAAATCTCATCTGTCCAGTTAGCGGCTTATATAAAATCTGCCTATTGAATATGCTGGATTTATATTCCGTTAGATGGCGATGGTAGTTTATTTATTTAATTTTAATAAAAAAAATATTATCTATTTATTTTGATAAATAAAAATATAAAATGGTAAAAAATCATGAGCGGAATGGTCCATGCCTAAACATTAAACAAATCATGCCTTCTTTGGCATGTGACTTGGGCATCTGGCAGTCCATTTGGTCAGGTATATTTCTCTTCGACCCTCTTTAGAGCAAAATTAAAAACAAAATATTCAAAGCCATACATGAGTAAGTTATCATGTTGTCCTAACTGCCAAATGCATAAGGACATCATCAATGGGACCTAAGTTAGGTTGATTCAGCCACTATTAGCTTTTCTTTTTACTATTCATACATATTTCTCTTTTCAATTTTATTTGATATAGTGAGGAAAGAGAAAAAATGGATAGATGGCGAAAAAGGTGTAAATAGTGGTTAGACGAACCAATGTTAGGTTTGGATTGTTGATGCTCTAAAGTTGAAGAGTTTCTAAAAAAAATGCTAAGAGAAACCCGTTTATTTTGTTGACTTGTTTTTAAGAGCCTTAAGAAACATGATCAATAGAGTGTTTAACTGTACAAATAGTCAAATACCATAGCTGAATTGATGATAGTAGTTGAGAATAAGCTACACGTCTGGATGTCCTAAGTATAAGTTTGAAAACTTATCTAAATCATTTGAGCCATCAAATTGGATACATATAAACCATACATATAGATTTGTCTCAAAATGCACTTCCATAATATCGTACTTTTTATATTTTATAAATAAATTGTAATGGTAATTTGTGGTCAAAGTTGTATTCTAAAACCAGATAGATGCCTAAAACGCCAGTTTTTCGTGACACCGAGAAAGTTTATAATAAACTTATCCGTCAGCATGTGGATGTGCTATTATTAGTTAGCTGCTTAATCCTGCCTCATCTATCAGGACCATGATTCTTGAACGTCATCCCAACTTTATAAGTAAAAAAGTATATTACGCTTTCGCCTTCAAAATTTATCTGAATTTACTATTTCATTGACCTAGCTACAATATTTTTTTTACAACGGAATGTGGTAGGTTTTCTATATGAGTGTCTGACTCTCACAAATCGTGAGTCCATGCGTGATGATGTCCTACCTACCTGATCAAGTTGTGGAATGAATAAACCATCGATAGAAACATAGGTTTATATTTTTAACTACGTAATCTCAAGTTGAGCAAACTTATTTAATATGTGTTAACTCATAAAACATGCTTGATGTTCTACCTACCTGATCAAGGCCTTGTTTTAAAATTAAGGGACTGACTTATTAGCAGGCGCCTAAGAGTTATTTGTCTCTCAGTCGATTTTCTAGACCGTTGATCAAACGTCTTTATAGGACATATAAAAAATTTAACGATAGAATCTAGTTATGTGAAAATCAACTGAGACTTATTTAAAAATCAGTCGTCTGAGAAGCAACAAAACTGTAAAAGTAAACTAAAAACTACCATTATAAATTTGTTATTAATTACAAGCTATGCCACACTTTTGTAGTAATTTTTATAAGGCATTCAGTGTTTTTTCTTAAGCTCCCAAAACTATTAATTTTTTTACCTTCTAAGCCTTCTATCGAGATCCCGCATTTTTTTATTATAATGTCGCTGGTTTAAAACGAAAAGAACAATACCCTACATAGTGTAGTAGTAACGGTTGTATTTCCTCTGATGACCAATATACGTTGGTTTGGGGTACGTGTGGTGAGACTTTCAAATCTCCATGTATATGCATTTTTGAAAACAAAATAGATTATGTGCATGATTAATCTAGCTCGTGTAGATTCATTTCAGAAATTACTTCCATAATACAATATTAACGTTCCATAAGATTTCATAAATAAGGGCAATAATATTTGAATGGATTTTATAAATGATGACAATAATAATTAGTTGTTAAAGTTGTAATTTGAGAACCAAGCCAATATCCAAAATGGATGTAATTGGAGGAGTAATAATCCAAAGAATTTAAATTATTATATCATAATGGTTGAACCTACTATTATTTAAGTATTCCCCTTAATTTTTTGAAAGCACACTGTTATTTAAAATTTTCCCTATTTTTCTACTAAAAAGGGAATATCAAAATAAGAACATAATTAAAATGACCAGAAAACCTACTTAATTCTAACTATTCTAAAGCTCAACACCACACTTATGTTGCAATTTAATTTTTTTGGGTACCTTTATGGTTTTTTAAAGGCAACATATCAAGTACTAATGCTCATTGAGTGTTAATATGCTAACATCCAATCAACACTATCAGATGGACTTCATGTGGTCAAGATCGAGAGAGGTGGAACTTCTAGATCCACTTAAATCGTTTTGTAGATAACCACCGCGCGTTGGCCTTGTTCTTTTCAGTGTATCGTATCGTTGCGTATTACTGTATCAAATTTTGTTATTTTTATATAGCCTATATGTTGTGATAATTTGTAACGATTTTTTCATGGCTTTCAGTATTCCTTCTAAAGATTCTAAAACTATTTTTTAGTTATTTTTTTATAATCTTTATACCTCTTTTCGAGAGCTCTCAAATTTGCTACAGTAATATGCCAACACAACGATACGTTGAAAAGAACAATGCCTAAGTGGAGTGTGGAGCTTCCCCCTCTCTTGATCTCAACCACACGAAGTCCATCCGATGGTGTTAGTTGCATGTTAGCATAGTAACACTCAATGTGCATAGCAGTAGATATGTTGTCATTTTTTTAAAAAAAACACATTTGTTTAAACCCTAATGCCATATTTGTTGTTCGCCACATTCCAATACTATTTATCTTTATTTAAATCATTAGAGCATCCCCAACAGCGGGTAGGATAAAGGAACTACCAGGGACGCTCTTATTCTAAACTATCTCCCCTATGTGATCTTTACATTTCCTTATGTTATATTTTATTCAACTATCATGGTATATAATATTGGAGGTAGAATTTGTGCCAGGGATCATGTGGCTACCAATTAATAAGCATGTACTAATAATTAAGGGCCTGTTTGGTTGGTGCCTAACTATGCCACGTCTAAGCTTAGCCAAGTATAGCTAGCCACACTTTTTGTGGCGGTCAAATTGGACGCCACACTTATAACAAAGTGTGGCATAAAAATGAGTTTATGACATGTGGGTCAGCTAGCTAAGAAAGTGTGACAAGCCATAAATGTGGCAACGAACCAAACGTAAGCCTAACTCGGTCAAACCTGCCTAGTTTAGACGTAGTTAGGTGTGACAACGAACCAATCAGGCCCTAAGAACATATATGCAAAGATGCAATGCGGCAATGCGCCATTTGTTTTCTACGGCATCGTGAAGTCCCTCCATTTGTTCTAGTTTTCGAGCGGTCAAAGCTTTCCAGGGTTGAGAGTTTGAGATTTGAAATTCGCTCGTCAGCTGAGCTGTTAGCATCCATGGGCGGCAAGCTCATCACCAGAAGCAACCTCTCCACAGCATATTTATATATACACACACATACTCTTTTCTTCGATCTGGTTTTAAACTCTTAATTAAACTCGTCACTGCTCGGTGGAGGTGATTAAGAACTGGGATATGATCTGTTCTAGCCAACTGTATCATTTCGATGATACTCCCTCCAGTTCCATAATACTTGTCGTTTAAAACAATGACATGGTCTTCAAAATACAACTTTTACCATTAATTACTAATAAAAATTATTTACAAAATCCGTAAAAAATATGATATTGTGAAAATACTTTTCAAGGTGAATTTATATGTATGGTTTTTATGTACACAATTCAAATAATGTAAAAGGTTTTTTAAATATAGTTTTAAGACTTTAACTTAGAACCAATCTGAAACGATAATATGTAACTGGAAATTAACAGCGACATGTGATTGTGATTGTGAGTGTAAACATATATATGGATGCACGACGAGCTTCCGAGTTCGTTCCGATCCATTCTAATGACAGGTTCAAGTTTCAGTACACGATTTTTACAACTCCTAGATTTTGAACTCAAACTCATCAAGCACTCCTAAAATTTGAATCAGCTTTCATTGATATAAATAAAATATTTTGAAACAAAAATGAAATATGAAAAGTCCAAAACAAATAAAAGATCATAAACTAGCCGAACGTGTTACTCCAATGTATTTGGGCTTCAGCCGGAAAACACACGCAATAGCAAAATCGCCTATGTTTTTGGGACCAGTCCCTTAAAAATAAAATAGGTGTCAATCTTACAAAAGTTGCACATTATTAACAAGTGTAATTTTAATCTTATCATGTTCAATTTCAGATCGACTGAAACATTAAATTAAAACATAGGAAGAGTAAAGTATGTGAGTACATATATTTAATAAACATATATAGGAGTAAAGCAAAAAAATAATGAATAAAATAGATAATTTATAAATAGCAATTTCGTATTTAAATTGCACCTTTGTAAACAGTATAACTTTAATGTTATTAGAGTGATTTTAAAATGCCTGATAGTTAAAACCATTGAGCTGCATGCCCTAACCAATTTACCCAAAAGCTTAAGCTGATGGGGAAAGAAGGGCAATTCACTTATACTCCAACACTCCCCCGCACGTGGAGGCTCCTCCAGACCTCAAACGTGGAATAGAGTGGGCGACTTATTTAATTGCGCCGGCCAGGACTCGAACTCGAGACCTCTGGCTCTGATACCATATTAGAGGATTAGGTTTGCGGAATAGATACTCTGTGTATTGCTGTTAGGAGAGTATATATAGTACAAGAGATGGGCCTTGCCCCTAAGGCCCAATATACTCTAACAAGGCAAACACACACACTCTCCACCGCGGTCAAAACAAAAGGACCATCTTTGTCATGCCTGTCAGTTAGGTCGTCATGTTCGTCTTCCTTTTGTTTCCTCCATGAGTCGTGCTTCACATAATTTCGATTTAATACATTGTGATCTATGGACATCTCCCATTGCTAGTGTTTCGGGTTACAAGTACTATCTCGTTATTCTTGATGACTGCTCCCACTTCATGTGGACTTTCCCTCTTCGCCTCAAGTCCGACACCTTTCCCACTATCTCCCACTTCTTTTCTTATGTTCGGACTCAGTTTGGCACAACCATCAAGTGTGTGCAAACTGACAACGGTCGCGAGTTCGATAACACCACGTCTAGGACCTTTTTCCTTACTTTAGGTGTTGTCTTTCGCATGTCGTGCCCCTACACTTCTCCTCAGAACGGTAAGGCTGAACGCGCCATTCGTACCACTAACGATGTGATGCGTTCCCTTCTGTTTCAGGCGAGCCTCCCACCCTCCTTCTGGGTCGAGGCCCTCCATGCAGCCACCTACCTTCTCAACATACGCCCCACCTCCACCCTCTCCCACTCCACTCCTCACTTTGCCCTCCGCGGCACTCACCCTGTCTACGACAATCTTCGCGTGTTTGGTTGCGCATGCTATCCTAACCTTTCTAGCACCGCCCCGCACAAACTCGCTCCCCGCTCCACCCTTTGTATTTTCTTCGGATATCCATCCGATCACAAAGGCTGGCGTTGTTTGGATCTTCAATCCAACCGTGTGATCATCTCTAGGGATGTCACCTTTGATGAATCGCACTTCCCTTTTGCCTCCAGCACATCCACCTCCACACCATCCCCTCATAATCTTGACTTTCTAACCGAACGAGCCGGTCCTCCTGTCCCTATCGGAGTCCGTGCCTCGTTGTCTTCTGCAGGTACCTCTACTGCTCCACCGGCAGCCACGCCGGTCGCCTCGCCCCACCGGTGGTCACGCCGACCACCGCCCACATCCTCGCTGCCCTTTGGTTCCTCACCACAGGTTGTTGCCAGCAGTGCCACCCCTCCGTCCTTGTCGGGTTTGGCGCCAGCACCCCCTGTAGTGGGTGCTGCTAGCACTGCTTTGCCGGTCCCTCTGTTGTCGGCTCGGCACCGCCTCCGCCGCCTGTTGGACCCTCCGCAGTTGTTGCTAAGGGGTTTTAGCGCCAAGACCGCCGAGGGTTTGCCGGCTACCTCGCCGGTCCTTCGTCTGCTCCTCCGCGCCTGTTGGACCCCATACACAGGTTGCTACCAGCGGGGCCCCCCTGCCTCCTGTGACTAATGCTCATCGCATGGAAACGCGTCGCAAGGCTGGTATTGTTGTCCCGCCTCGCGATCGGCTGAACCTCCACGTCGCGGCGATACCTCCCTCGCCGGCGTCATATCGCGCCGCTCTGGCCGATCCAAACTGGCGTGAGGCCATGACCAGAGAGTTCGAGGCACTTCGAGCCAACCACACGTGGGATCTTGTTCCACCGCCGACCGGTGCCAACGTGGTCAGCGGCAAGTGGATCTTCAAGCACAAGCTGCATGCAGATGGCTCTCTTGACAGATACAAAGCTCGTTGGGTCCTTCGTGGTTTCACTCAACGGCCGGGTATTGATTTTGATGAGACTTTTAGTCCTGTTGTCAAGCCTGCCACCATCCGGACAGTCCTCTCACTGGCTCTCTCTCGAGGATGGTCCATTCGCCAGCTCGACGTCAACAATGCTTTCCTTCATGGTGTCCTCAACGAGACTGTTTACTGCGTCCAGCCGTCAGGATTTGTGGATCAATCCTGCCCAGATCATGTCTGTCTCCTCAACAAATCTCTCTACGGACTTAAGCAGGCACCGCGAGCTTGGTACAGCACGATTGCTTCACATCTCCAGTCTCTTGGTTTTGTTGAAGCTAAGGCAGACACTTCTGTCTTCATCCACAGTCGGGGTGATGACACAGCCTATCTGCTGCTCTATGTGGATGATATTGTGCTGACTGCATCTTCAGATGATCTCCTCAGGCACATCATCGCTGCTCTGGAGCGCGAGTTCTCTCTCAAGGATCTTGGTCCTCTGCACCACTTTCTTGGAGTTTCTGTGCACCGACAGCCTGGAGGTCTTCTTCTCTCCCAGCGCCAGTACATCCTCGACATCTTGGATCGCGCCGGCATGAGTGACTGCAAACCGTGTGCTACCCCGGTCGACACTAGATCCAAGCTCTCCGCGGACGGATCTCCAGTGCCTGACGCCACTCTTTACCGCAGTCTGACTGGTGCTCTTCAGTATCTGACCTTCACCCGTCAGGATATCACATATGCGGTTCAGCAGGTCTGTCTGTTCATGCATGATCCAAGGGAGCCTCACTTTGCTGCGTTGAAACGCATCCTGCGGTACCTGCAGGGCACTCTCGCCCTTGGCCTTCTTCTTCGGTGTTGCACGTCGGCTGATCTTACGGTCTACACCGATGCTGACTGGGCGGGTTGTCCTGACACCCGCAAGTCCACCTCCGGCTATGGCGTGTTCCTCGGCGACAACTTGGTCTCGTGGTCTTCCAAGCGGCAAGACACCTCTCCCGCCCAGTCACGAGGTCGAGTACCGCGTTGCTGTTAACGGTGTCGCTGAGGCCTGCTGGCTTCGTCAGCTGCTTCAGGAGCTTCATACTCCTATTCGCCAGGCTACTCTTGTCTACTGCGACAACGTCAGCGTGGTCTACCTCTCCACCAACCTAGTGCAGCATCAGCGGACTAAACATGTTGAGATCGATCTGCATTTTGTCCGTGAGCGCGCTGCTCTTGGTCAAGTCTGCGTTCTCCATGTCCCCACGACGCCCCAAGAGACCGACATTTTCACTAAGGGCCTTCCTACTACAGTCTTCACCGAGTTTGGTCCGGTCCCGAATGTCTGCACCGACTGCTCTCGATCATGGGAGTGATGGTCCTTTGTTTGATGGTCCTTTTGTTTTGACCGCGGTGGAGAGTGTGTGTGTTTGTTTTGTATCGGTCTAAATCGCTTAGCGCTGCTCAGATCATGGGAGTGTTAGAGTATATTGGGCCTTAGGGGCAAGGCCCATCTCTTGTACTATATATACTCTCCTAACAGCAATACACAGAGTATCTATTCCGCAAACCTAATCCTCTAACAAAAACAATTCAGACATTTAATAATTAGCAAATCGGCCCAAAATACTTACCCACGTGAACCCCTTCGTTTCCATCCAACTATGGAACTACCCTAAAGCACACATGCATGGTAAAATCCGTAGTATTGCCATTTACAAATATTTCTCTGCCAAGAACATTTCCCACTTGACGATTTGACAAAGCACAAACGCTGCCATGTGGCACGCTATATGCCCTTGCTTTGTTTAGATAATGGATATTATCCTGTTTCTATACCTTTTCGTTGTATATGACTTGCAAATAGAACATTTAAATAATCAACTTTTCCTTTATAAAGAAAGGGTCGGTATTATATAAAAAACTTAAGAATGAACAATCCTGTTATTGAATCTCCACTGGCAATTGTTAAAGAAAGATATGGCCACCATCTCTAAGTACTGTCAATCTTCCAGTATATTTTCTCGCTCTTCCTCCTTATGTAGTAATACCCATTGACAAAACCAATATGCTCTTTTGAAGATAATCTATAAGAAAAAAAATGTTTTTTTTGTGCATTTGTCAGAAACAAAATCATTTTGATAAAGCCATATAAACTATAACAATGCAACAGTACCACTCAAAATCTTTTTCTTTTGTTTTATCACCACCCTCCTAAGCCAATCCCTAAGTATATGAGTACAACTCTCAGGAGCCTTAAGATCTAGAGCAATATGGACTAGCCTCCAAATCGTCCTAGATAACTGTTAGTTAAAGAAAAGATGGTGAATAGACTCATTTGCACGAACAAAAGTAACATTTCTGACACCCACTCCAATTTCTCTTTGCAAGACTATTTTTTTATCAAAATTATGACTCAACATAGATAAAAAAAAATTTATCTTTAAGGTATTTTAGTTTCCACGTTAAATGATTCAAATAAGACAGAGTTTGATTATTATGTTTTGATGCATGGATTGAACCAAAAATTGACCACCTTTGTTCAAACTCGAAATAAATGGATATCGACTAATTGATGGGATAAAGTCATGTAGAACTTTGCTATTACAAAATATATCCTTGATAATAAAATTTTTGACGGTGTCTGTCCCTTGTCAATGAAAACCTCAGTTGAGTTGCCACATAGGTGTCTGAGAGTATTATCGAGCTCATCCATATCATTATCTATCAAAAGATCCAAAATTTTTGGTTTACTAATTTTGGTCATGGAATTAATTTTTGATGATCTAATTTAACATATATCCTTGCTAAACTCCTAACCAAAACCAGTCGAATAAATAAGAGGTAGAATAATGCTAGCTATGCCACTACTTGCAAATTTGCAATCTTCCATTGTACCTGCAATCTTGGTCATGGACACACACCATGGCATAGGGCTTGTTCTTTTTAGCGTATCGTATCGTTGCGTATTATTGTAGCAAATTTTGTTATTTTTATATAGCTTATGTTGTGATAATTTGTAATGATTTTTTCGTGGCTTTTAGTAGTCATTCCAAAGATGCTAAAACTACCTTTTAATTATTTTTTATAATCTTTAGACTTCTTTTTGAGTGTTCTCAAATTTGCTAGAGTAATACACCAACGCTACGCGGAAAAGAACAGGCCTAAACCACAAACGCATGCACACGCAGTCACGCACAATGAAGAAATAAGAGCACAAATACTGGACGGCTGGACGCAGACAGAATAAACCAAGAAGTCGAGCCACCCATCGCCGCCGCCGAGATCGAGCTCGCGCGCGAGGCAGCAGCAATGTCGTTCATGCCGAAGCCGTCCTACTACGCCGTGTCCCTCGTCGTCGTCCTCCCCGTCACTCTCCTCTGCCTCACCCTCATCGTCCCATTCCCCGCCTACCTCCGCAACCCGGCCGGCTGCCACCTGGTTGCCCCGGCGCCGGCGCCGGCGGCGCCGCAGGCCGAGCTCAGCGTCCTCGTCGGCGTGCACACGACGGCCAAGAAGCACGCCCGGCGGCACCTCATCCGGATGGCGTACGCGGCGCAGCAGACGGCGGCGCTCCGGCGGGCGGCGCGCGTCGACGTCCGGTTCGTGCTGTGCGCGCGGCCGATGCCGGCGGAGGACGCGGCGTTCGTGGCGCTCGAGGCCCGCGTCCACGGCGACGTCCTGCTCCTCGACTGCGTCGAGCACGCCGACCAGGGGAAGACCTACGCCTACTTCGCCGCCCTGCCCGCGATGCTCGCCGGCGTTGGCGGCGGCCACCGGCCGTACGACTACGTGATGAAGGTGGACGACGACACGTACCTCCGGCTGGGCGCGCTGGTGGAGACGCTCCGGCGCGCGCCGAGGGAGGACATGTACTACGGCGTCGGGCTGCCGTTCCACGACCGGGCGTCGCCGCTGTTCATGCTCGGCATGGGCTACCTGCTGTCATGGGACCTCGTCGAGTGGATCTCCACCTCCGACATGGTCAAAAGAGAAGCCATAGGTACGCATGCTCGCCTAGCTGCTCGATCAGCCTCGGCTTGCACCCTTGTTGATTAATTGGTCTTCTTAGCTTAGCTGTTAACATGCATAAACATATATGCATTGGATCAAATGATGCCAATGGCAATGCGAGTATGATCTTTTCCATTGAAACCAAACAGTATTAGAACGGACTAATGTTTGAGCTAACCAAAAAGTTAGGCTTGGCCCCTCTTCGGTTCACCGTTTGGTTTGGTTTTGTTTGCTTGAGATAAAAGTTATTATTTTTTACAACTCATTCAATGTAACACCCTGTAACAAGTTTTTGAGATTTTTCTCAAAATTTTTTAAAATATCTTTTACTAATCTCCTAGCCTTTTCATCTCTTTTTAAAGACTCTTTTAGCTCAACAAATCTAATCAAACTAAACCGTGGATCAAAGAGGCCTTCTCTTAGCCTTTTCATCTCTTTTTAAAGACTCTTTTAGCTCAACAAATCTAATCAAACTAAACCGCGGATCAAAGAGGCCTTGAGCTTCTCAAAGCGTCCTCAAAAGGCTTTCTTGTTCAACTTTGTTTTAAGAGTTTTGAGGTTAAAAAAGTGATTCGGAAAGCTAAACGTTTGAACGAACATGCGGCCATCAGTTGGTTACTTCCTCGTCACAGACAACTTACATTTTAAATATCGATACGATCTCAAAACTATACCTCTGATCACTGATTACTAATTTTATAATGCCCTTTTATAATACGGGAAAATTGGCTACATACCATCAAAAGTTCCTCTCTTTAGTTTTATACCATCAAAAGACTTTGGTACACTTTAATACCATCCAAAGATCAGTTTCTTTGGGATTATACCACTCTGTCGCACAACATCTATTAGCCACACCTGCAAAGCCCAAGCGGTGGCTCCTGCGCGATCTCTTCCTCCGGTGACCGGTGGCCGCCGCCTCCCAGCTGTAGCTGCCGCCCTCACACCGGCGACGCCCTCCCCTGCTGCGCCCTCTCACCGGCAGCGCCCTACCCTGGTGCGCCCTCTCCTGTTGCGTCCTCCGGCCGGCGGCGCTCTCCCATGCTGATGTGCCCTCTCGCGGGCGGCGCCCTCACCTATTGCTTGCTTGTTGTCACCAGCGATAGTGCTGCTTGCTTGCTTGCTTGCTTGTTGTTAAGTGGCTTGTTGTCACCAGCGATAGTGCTGCTTGCTTGCTTGCTCGTTGTCAGGTGGTCGATACTTCTTACCGAGCAATTGTACTGGAAATTATCTGTACAGAGGTGAGTTTATTGCTGGTAGGGCATTTGGGACGAACGGGCCATGTTTATCCCCGGATGTTACCGCCTACAGCAAGGTCCAATACCCTCTCAAATCACGCAAAATTTTTCAGCTTGAGCGATGTAGTGGCCATTCGACTGCGAAGTGTCAGGATTAGATTTTGTCTTGGAATCCTTATTGCCAATGAATTTCATAAAGAGTGATGAGCAAAGGGCCATGCTTCATTCTTTGAAAAATTACCATCCCGCAAATCAACTATACATTACGAGTGAGGGGAACTTTGAATGAAAGAACTGATTAATGCTGCTAGTTCGTGCTAGGACATGAGTGAAAGGAGCTGCATCATGGATGGTTAATGCTGCTTGTTAAATCTGGGAGGTACGTTGCAGCACAGCAGCAGTGAGAGGCAAGGTGCAGCACTGGGACGAGGCGATGTGAGATGAAAAACGGTCAGCAAGCTGAGAAAACTGGGGACTAATGGTTGATGGATGGAAAGGGTAACGGAGTGGTATAAAACAAAAGCAACTAATCTTTGGATGATATTAAAGTGTATCAAGGTCTTTTGATAGTATAAAACTAAAGAGGGGAACTTTGTATGGTATGCAGCCAATTTTCCCTTTTTGGAACTTTTGACAATAATTAAGCTTAAAACATATATGTATAGTGTTATGTATGCGATATAGTTGATTCATATTTGAAATTACTTTATTATTATGTTAATTTTGTAGTTATTGATGATATCTTGTAAAATAAATTGTTGGAGACAGTGTCAAAAAATTATACATGTTTTATGTTGAAATCGAGGAAGTAATATCATAGAAGTATTCTTCGAGACAAGACATTATTCTTTTCAAATTAAATTAAACTAAATAAAATTAAATAAAATGTTGTTATTTTTGTATAAACCAAATGATGTAGTACTTTTTAGTGTAGTTCTAAATATTTTTTTATTAGAGTTCACAAAATATTTTTTTCATACTTTTTGACTCTCCAATACATCTTTCAAGGGTAATAACTTTTTTAGATTAAAATTCTCAGCAACTTTCAACTGAAAAAATCATGTCCTAAATTTATACGTATGATTTTCATATATTTTTCATATACCCGATCTAAGTAATTCAAAAGATATTCATAGCTCTACAGGAGAAAGTATTTGCTAGTAGAAAATAAGGAAGAATTTCTTCTTTTTTTTGTTTAATTACATCAGGTGCAGAAGATATGACCACAGGAAAATGGCTAAACATGGGCAACAAGGCCAAGAACAGGGTGAACCTCATCCCAAGAATGTACGACTACAAGGGTTCCCAACCTAAGGATTTCTTGGAGGATACCATAGGTGTGCACCAGCTGAAGCAGGACCTGAGGTGGGCACACACATTGGAGCACTTCAATGCCACCCGCCTGGAGCTCTCCAGCAAGCTCAACAACCACCTCTAGCCTCCTCCTCCTCCTCCGGATTTATAAATTTAGATGATTGTTCATATGTTAAAAAAGATCAATGAAATTAGTTTATGCCAGTGTACAGCATAAAGATTGTTCTCATGTTTTTTTTTTTTTTTGAAACTAAGATTGTTCTCATGTTGCTTGGAAGCAAATCGTTGGCTTCAGCTTCAAGTCACGGGGTCTCATTAATTAACAATTAATGTCGTTCGATGATGACAGGATGATACATTGATACATGCGAGTGTAGTAATGGAAATGTCAATCTCGCAGAAATTAATCGTCGATGGATGGATTCCATCAACTTTGCAGCATAGACGTGCATGCAATACAGGCTATCTTTACTCGGTCATTTCCAAGGACTTGGGAGAGCCTCACAATTCCATGACCACGCGTTGTGTCCATTGTTTTATTTTGTGATTTCAGTCGGCGACCAACACTACTGTAGACTGCAATATTATGTTTACTGCTGTGCAATTTTTTTTATTAAATTTCTTTTTTAAAAAAATCTATGGTTCAAAAGTAAGCCATATGAAACGTGCATAACTAAAATTAGAGAGGATGAAATTAATGACAAATGTAAGATGCGACGAAAGTGTTGGTAACACATGTTAATCGAGGTGTCGTTCGAGCGTACAGGCAGCTAATTAAGGTCCTCTTTGGTTGGCGATTCTAATACGATTTTGATTTGGTTTATAAAATTTATCATTTTTTTACGGACCATTTACTAGTAACATTTTGTAATATTTTAAAGGCTTTATGGGATTTTTCTCAAAGATCTCAAAAATATTTTAAAATAAAAATTTTTAATCTCTTTTTAAAGAGCTTAACTTTTTTAACTACAATCACAACCAAACCACAACAGCCAATGAAAGAGGGCCTAGACTTCATCGTGAAGTCTTTAGTTCGTACTATGAACACAAGCGACTTCTTTACATTAAATTGCATGTTGATTTTTTTAATCTAGGGCCACTACATTGCACCATCTTGACAAGACTTGGTACAGCAACAAAAAAGCGAAGAATGACATGTTGACGACAGTGTTTTAAATAGCACGCTAAACACTTTAGCGGAGGTCTCCTAGAAACGCTAAGACGTGCTATAGCGACGCTAAGACATTTAGCGTTTTTTCAAAAAATAAACATGCAAAATGCAGAGAATCATAGCAGCTATTTAAATCCAACAACCAACATAAATTAGTTCTGCAGCTCTCCTACATATTAGTCTAACAGCCTAACAACTTAAGTACTTAACAAGTCTAACAACAAGGCAACAGGTAACAGCAGTTCAGATGTATATTGTGTGGAATTTGGGATAGGGTTTCTGTTCCTGGTCAATTGAGTGGATTTGGATCGTACATTGTGTGGATTTAGACCGCCAGCCGCTAAATTTAGCTCAACACCAAATTTTAGCCAAAAGTGCTATAGCGACGCTAAATTGACCTGTTCGTGGCGTAGTTTAGCACGCTATTTCACGCTATAGCGGTCTTAGCGTCAATAGCGTTAAAATGATCAAAAGCGTATCGCCAATGTCTCCTAAACGCTATAGCAGCGCTATAGCGGTGTTATAGCGCACTATTTAAATCCATGGTTGATGCCACCAAACTGTGCTTAATTTTTTTAGCCTCCTAATTTGATGCTGTTAATGGTTGCAAAAAGTATACTCAGAACCAGTTTGACTGGTTGAACTGAAGAGCAGATGGCATTGAAGTCACCGTATCATTGAGAGGACAAGGAGAATAATTCTCTGGTTTGTGAGAGGCACAGCGATTTTTTTCCAGGTGAGCTGGGATGCTGCATTGCATCTCCTCGTCCACTGACCATAGGCCACCGGATGAATGAATGGATCAGCTTAAACATATATCAACATTGGTGATTGGTTCATGTTACATGTACACATGCTAAACCTGGACTGAACCTTTCTCGAGTTAAGATTGAAATATCAACTCGCCAAAATCTATGCAAGGGCCACTGTCCGTGTGTTCAAATATGTACTGCAGGGATGCTTTCTCCGTTCTCATGCCATCAACAGCTGGTTGATGAACAACAGGTTCCTAAATGATGTGCAAACCATCACCACTATTTCAGTTCTGCAACTCAGCTCCAGACATGTATGCCTCTGCCTCTCGTTCTTGCTGCACTGTTCACAATGATCATCTGAGAAGGGATAGGAGCCAACAGCTGGGCGGTTGACAGGTACATCTCAATCACGACTGCATCAATGGCAATAGTCAGCCCAGCAGTGCAAGTAATAACATCTTGCAGCGGGTCATTCCGCCAATGTCATCTGGTGAATGCAACAAGGCAAACAGAATGGAAAGCTATGGCAAAAAATCGAAAGGGCTAGAAAAGCCTTTGACTTGGGGCAGGGTTTTTTCTAGTTCTTCTTGTATAATTGGACGTGCATTCAGCACCTGCTTGTCCCTGCTGTGTTTTAGATTTTCTGGTCTTGAACCTGTTTGGTTTCATCGTGCAAGAAGAGGATAACTGTTGGTTTGTTCTGGATTCCATCCACTTTGCATGTTCCGACTTCAACTTTGCTCGTTCTGACTTGGCATTAGAAGACCCTTGCAACCTCTGTGTTGAACTTGCACCCTGTTTACCCGACTGTACTAATCCTTGTTGGATCTGCCTCTGATCATGGAGCTCCCCAGAATCAACTGATGTTGCAGTGCTCTGTACAACAAAACAGCAATAGGTGTAAGCAAATTTTAATAAAGAAGAATCAGGTAACATGTTAAGAAAGGTTTAAGCGCATTGAAAATTTTGATTTCATCACTAATTATTGATCATTTTAATATTACAAGGAACACATGATCAATGCATGTGATGCTTCTCTTGTTGATTCAAATCAATCCAAGAAATGAATTGTAGATCGTATAAGATAAACTTCCGGAAATATAAGCAACATAATGTGGCCAATTATATTCAGTTTCAGGGAAATCACCACAATGCTGGACAGTTGGAAAATCACAGTACAATGGTACACCACAATCATGAGGATTACAATGCTGTCTATCAGAAACCACAATCATAACCATATGTGTGTCGTTACCTGGTTTTGAGTCAAAGAGGGTCCCACACTCTGAACTTGCTCCTCTTCAGAATCATCCATTTCCTCACATTCAAACTCAACATGCTGAGTATCGTCCTCCGAATCACTTAATTCTTCTTGTTCCATTACAATTCCTTGCATTAATTCTTCATTGTGCTCTTCAAGGCAATGGCGAGAGCTACTATTTCCAACCTCTAACCCTGAAATGCTAGGTCTGTCCTTCACAGACCCTTCCGGCCGAATGACTGAGTTACTGAAAGTACCCCTAAAGTCCTTTGCATTCCTGAAGTCCATTGAAGAACATAAATGAATGTCCAAGTCAATATTGTTCTCCCTCTCACAAAGGCTATTGGATGCTTGCCTAGCTGTTGGCTGGACATCTATTGGGGGTTCGTTCATGTTACGCTCAGATCGACTAACAGACTGATGACAATCAGTTTCTGGTACTTCATCATACATATCAACTCCAGTTCTTTGCAGTAGAGGATGGAAGTCAATAGTATCAGCATTTGCATGAGTTCCGTTTTCATTGGAATATGTACTCTGTTTGCCTCTTTTCTCAACATGAGCTCTCTCAAAGGGAAAAAGATCATAATTTCTTGTATGATTACCAAGATTTTTGACCGGATGACTAAATGGCACTTCTCGAGGAGACTGGAAAAGCAAAGGATGCATCTGAAAATCTTGCTCAGAACCATCCTCCGTCGTATTTCTATCGGACATCCCGTTCTGTTGTAATCTAGCACTAGTACTAAGATCAGGGAACAGATTTAGCTGTCTATAGACACTTTCTGTAAAGGTTGGAGTTGGTACACGAGGCATATCCTTTGTTGCATCATCTGAGTTGCCATTAAAATGTGTCGCGTTCTGCTGAAATGCCACCTGGGATATCACACGGACAGAAGGAGGTAGGTTTACAGGAGGCAAATCTGGGGCCAACTTGACAACATGGCTACCTTTCTCTTTGCACAACTGTGAAGCTTGCAGTTGGTCTAAAAAGCCACCTGACACACCATGAGAAGTGTAATAGCTAAAATCGATATATGAGGTGGTTAAGTCAAGTTTCGTACCATTCTTTTGTTCAATGCCGTCACCTACAACACCACATCTGTCATTGAGTGTGGTGCCTGATTGCATCATGATTTTTCCAGCATTACTTGATAATGGCAGCTGACAAGGCATACTATTCACGCTCCTATTCTCCAAGTCTTCCAAAAAAGCTTCATTGACATAGGAATCATCATCATTTTCAACACCCTCAGAAGCATTGTCATCAACCTGTCATAAAAGCAATAAAAATAGCTCAGTGATATCACTGTACATGGATACATGAACATTCAAATATTCTATAGATATCCTGTGAGTTCAAGAAACACACTAACCTCCTGCCTGTGAACTACTTGTGAACCAGGCATCGAAGCTCTTAATTTTCTCCTATTAGCTTCATAGCTTCGCCTCTTTTCTTTGGAGGCTTCACTTTTGCTGTAGGATCTCTGGATTCCAGTGGCAACTCTCCACTGACGTTGGAGCAGTGAAGGATCTCTATATGGCACAACAAATCTCCAAACTGACGCCCAATCATTTTTGAATATCCTGAGCCCCTGACATTAAGAGAAAAAATCTAAGCAAAGACATATTAACAAGGAAACAAAATATAGCAAAGCACAGTCACAGATATAATCAGTTAATCACCTCTTGAATACGCTGTATTTCCTCAATTTTCAAGGGAGAAGTCTTCATACGGCGCACGTCCTGAATTAATTTAGCCAAGGATATGCTTAGTTCAGGAGACTAGTATGATGATCTGTACTTCTATTCCAAAAGAACAATCAAATAGCTTAACATATACTTCCTGATGGGGTTAACGATAATAGCCACTGTCATAGCAATACCAAAACAGTGTTGGCATTTTCAAAATTTTAGATCAACAGTATTGGCATTCTGTACAAGGCAATATACTGACATACACTTTATCACTTTTACAGCACAAAGAATTGCTCTTGAAACTTTCAGTACCCAAGTGAGCATAGTAAAATTTGTCGCGGTGCACTATCCCTAACAAAAGAACTAAGCAAAAAAAAAAAACAAATTTCCAATTTGCTTCTGAGTATGATATAAAATATATGTAATACCGTCCATAATATACAAATTGTCACGACAGAGCAGGGGGATGATGCAGGCGATGGAAGACCAGGGCCCAGGTTTAAGTGATCAGCCAACCCCCGTGGTGGTAAGGTAACTTGGAGGGAGAGGGAAGAATGCTTGCTGGTATGTGTGCCCACCATGCCAATTTTGTCAAGAATTTTTTTTAAGAAATATTCTCTATCTGAAAAGGGATTTAATCCTTTTGAATTTAATCAAACTAGGAAATCTTGAACTAACCCAACTGTAACCAAGGCATTTACAGGTGCACACCTAGCATGGCAGTGGCATCTGGTTGCTATTTTGGCCAGCGCCGGTATGTGTGCCCACCATGACAATTTTGTCAAGAATTTTTTAAAAATATTATTTAAAACTGTTGGGTCGTTGGAATATAAGCAAAATGCTATAGATGATGCAAGAAAAGAAAAAACATCAAATTTATCAACAATTCAGATAGTGTCAATACTGCGGCAGGAGCTTTGCTGCCCAATTTTCTATACAAATAGGATTAAAAAAGAGAAAGTTGTGTGTTAAAATAGAGGAAGTCTCAACTTAGTGTCTACTGATCAGCTTCAGAAACCTCATGATAGCATGAACTCTTGTAGCATATATCAATATTATAGTATTACCATGCAAATAAATAAAAATCCTGAGCATATCCTCTGATGCTGAAGGCTTATAAAAATTAATCCAGAATCTTCTCTATGGAAATGTGAACACTCACCTTAATCGGATTATCAAAAGCTTTGGAGGAGCTGCGGTTCTTCTGTCTTACAAATATCTACACACACAAATAGCTAAGTTACTAAAGAGAATACAACGAATCACAGCAAGAAACCTCAAACATTTGGATCAACTGAAAACTTAGACAAGAGACTAACACTAAGATTAGAACATGATTGAAATTTTGCCAAATGACCCACAGTTCTCTTGTACATCTAACAGTTCAGAATCTTTATTTTTAAAAATAAAGTAACCAGCTGTATCAGTTAATCGGTTATTAAGAATAGTTATATTTCAGGCCATCAGTCGTGTCAGCATAGAAAATTCTGACTGCCATGTCAATTTAATCAAAACAATACTTTAAGACCGATCCTTTAAAACATGTTCCATACTTTTCATGTAATCATATTAAGTCCTTTGTTAAAAACAAGTAATCCCTGCAAAACAGGGGCAGGTAAACGCTAACTAATTGCTGCATCCAAAAAAGCATAGAAAAGGCTAGTACACTAGGAAATATGTTTTTTTAAGGATCAAACTAAATTTTGCAACAAGAAAGCTAAGCAATAACAATACCTGATGCTTTGATTTACAAGGAAGAAAACGCTTTTGAATTGCTCCCCAGTCATTATTATATTCCAAAAGTCCAAGAGCTAATAATCTGCAGGCCAAACATAAACAGATTAAAACAACTGTGGAAACAAATGATAGAACTCACATGTAGAAACATGCACATGAAAGAGGATAACACATAATACCTTATTTAGGAAATGAAATAAAAACAATAGAAAACTTAATACAATTAAGTTCCTAAAAGGAGGGTATGTTAAGAAAATAATATAAAGAGGTAAGTGATGGCTGCAATCCACACATCTTATTGAGTCGCAATAAATTTCATAAATCAATGCAAGTCATACAGAAGTAAAAAAAAGTGCATGTTTGAAAAAAAGACTACAAAATCTCTACCCTCAGCATTCCTTGATTTCTTAATTATTTAATACCACAAGGCAAGAAAGTGTGATGACATCTATGAATAAATAAAACTCGCCAAGAAAGAAAAACAATGATGAAAGAATGTATTTATATGTAAAGCATACCCATCCTCAGCATCAGTAAAAAGCACTCTATTGGCCATAGCTGCAGAAGGTGGCTTATGAGGAAATAGTGAAGAATTGAAAAGTGGGAAGAATCTCTGTGCTAATCTTGCAATCTCAAAAGGAACAAGAGCAACCGACCCCTTTTTACTACTATCAAAAAGGGTGGCAGCTAATGATTTCCTTTGCTGTAACTGCCTAGATAATATTGGTGAAGCCGTGGATACATTTTTTGATCTGCCCTGAGAAACATTGTTAGCATCCTTGAAAGGGCTAACTACCAGGGAAGGAAAAAGTGGTTCTTTTCCGGAGACATTTTTGTCAGTAGTACCATCCAGATGGCTTCTTCTATACTTCATAACTGCTGTCAATTAAGCAGAAAATGATGTTTAAGAGATGACAAACAAGATGAATTGCCGTCTATGAAAAATTAGACCATGTTAGCTATCTTTCTGAACTTACCAGTTGCAGCATCGCTTAAATAACTGAGGGCCAAAGGAAGTGGTGATACATCAAGGATGGACATAACAGGACCCTTAATTAATGGAACCCATTGGCATTCCAAGCTCTCAGAAGAAATGAAACTCACTGATGAGCAGAGATTCTGTGATTCAAAACAAAATGGTTGATGAAGAGTGTTTCTCATAGTCCTAGCCAATGCTTGATCACGACAGCCAACTAACTCAACTATCATCTTTTTAACATCGATAGCCACATTCTGTTTACATGGGTCAAGAACACATAGAGAGAAGGTTTGGATCAGGAGCTGAACATGCTCATATATCAATACATACAATTGGCCAAGTTGCTGGTTAGTAAATTCATTCATGAAAGCAGCTGACGAAGGGGCAAGAGCATTCTGGGAAGGGTATTGGCATCCATAAGCATGCCCAGGAGCCAGCGGTGCATGTGAAATATATGGTAGAATTGGTCGTAAAGTAGATTTAGTCAACTCATGATGATAATTGCCTGCTCTAGACAACTTGTTAAATTGTTTCTTCTGCCTAGTTTGAGGCCTATGAGCATTTTTCTCATCCCTACCATTTGCGTCTTCATAGTTCTCAGCAATCTCATCACCATCACTTTCTAAGGCCTCCTCAATCTCGAGTTCAAAGTCTGCATCATTATCATCTTCATCCTGGTTCTCATCGCCCTGGCAGGCCTGTGTGTCATTACCTACACCAGATAGTACAGCTGCAAGAAACTTTCGGTATTCCTCCTCCTCATCAACATTATGCAGGTCACCTTCATCGTCTGATTCCTGGAGAAAGGTCTCCAACTCCTCGAGTGAGTGATTTTCTAGAGAGTATCTTGCGCGCGTCCTCCTGCAGATTGCATCTTCCTCACTACCATCAAGCGATAGGTGATGATAGTTCTGCACCACTGGAGAGCAAGCAGCTTGGTTTAGTAAGAATTCCTTTCCCAATGCATTCAAGTGTTCTCTATTCTCACAATAAACCTGTGTTGAAGTGTTCTCTGGAACATTTCCTTTGCAGGCACCTTCGGATGACAATCTATTTTGTGCAAGTGCACAGCTACCCATGTTTTCATCGCCAGGACTACAGTGGGGATGAACTTCACTGTCAGGTTGATTATCGAAACTAGTTTTCTCACATTCAGCCTCGGAGGTGAGACTAGATGAGGTCTCTGATGGCGATCCTTCCCTCAGGAAAGGATTGAAATCCATGTCATCATCCTCCACGTCATCATCGACTTCCATATTCAATGATGCAAGGGTCAAGGGTAGTCTAGCCAAACAGCAGAATTGCCTGCACTCAGCCACCCATAGGTAATTGGGTTAACAGCACCAAAATGTAAAAACAATGTCTTTGCACAAAGACATAAACAAAAGTAACATGGTATCACTCAAAACTAGGGTTAAAACTTGATAGTTAATACCAATACATATAATAACACAACTAAGAGATAGTGGGAAAGTCTTCCAAAAAAGAGATTGGGGGCAAATGATTTTAGTTTGTAACAACTTGTGTAACAAATAAATTATGAATCCAAGAAAAATATTGTAAACACATCTATCTAATCCTATCCTATAAAAGGAACAATCGATCGACCGACAATCTACTCCAGCAAGAGCAGTGGCGGATCCACCGCCCGGGCAGGGGGCAGCTGCCCGGGCTACCGTGAATGCTCAAGGGATTTAGGGTTCATCATCAAAATAAAATAAAATAAGTAAATCATATTTATTGAAAAAACATGGGGGAAAACCAAACGAGAGGGGGGGGGGGGGGCGGGGGGCGGGGGCGGACTGGATCTGGGATTCAGAGGAGGTGAGGCAGCGGTACCATTGGTTGCAACGCACGGCGGCGAGGCGGCGCCAACGAGGCAACGCACAGCGGCGAGGCGGCGCCAACGAGGAGGCAACAAGCGAGCGAGGCGGGACAGAGGCGGTGGCCTGGCGGCGTCGTGGAGGAGCCGACGAGGAGAGGGCTCGGACAAGCCCACAAGGGCCGAGACCTGGACAGCCCGGTACATGGCCCGGCCCGTCCGTGTTTGTTTTAGCTTAAAATTAAGTTGAATTTTACTATATCAAATTTTGTTATTTTTATATAGCCAACATGTAACAGTAATTTGTAGTTCTTCTCAATATTGTAAAACTATTTTTAAATTACTTTTTTAAAATTATTAGAGCATTTTTTAAAAAACTCTCAATTTTTGCTACACTAAAACTCCACTTTATTCAACGCTGAAATAAACAACGTCTAAATTGTAGTTGGGCTGGACTTGGCCCCGTTCTTCAAACTTAATTGGTTTGGCATAGATGGGCTTGAGCCTGGTTCGACGGGAGCAGGCTTTTTCAAGTCCGACACAGTCGGTGAATAGATTCTAGTTTGAGAAATAGTTATGGTGCAGAAGTTTTTTAAGAAACCAGTACAACACCTAAATCCATTAGTTAACATCACCCGCAGCCAAAATATAAATATGGTCTAAAAAAATCTCGAGCCACATATTACACATACACATATCCATCCTCATGTTGGCTAATTCCCATAATGGTAATTTCATAGCTGTTAAATTACAAGTCTTAAGAAATAAGTAACATAAATAATAGTGAAATTATAAGAAAGTAATCATATGATCGACTAGATAATCATTGTATTCGCATATCGAGTTGGTAGGTTGGAGGTAGTTTTGCCTAATTTTGCCACACCTAATGTTTAGAGTTCTTAAGGGGTGGGACTAGGTCAAGCCTCAACTCGGCGCGACCCGTCCTACCCATTCTCAACATCCACCGTACCTCGACCCAACCTGGTCTCCGGATATACAAAACCTTGACCCGCCCCGGCCCACCAGTGCACCGGCGGTGCACTAACCCGAACTGGGGCAGAGAAATTTCTCATAACGTCATCCCAACCAAAAGCAAATAGGCATATAAAAATCCCATCAAATACACAAATCCAGTCACTTAGGTACATGAAAATCCAACCACATACACAAATATAGTAATAGCGTGATAGTAATACGTGCATCAATACGGTTAATGAGTTGGACTAGGCTCACAAATAAACGTAATATACAGAACCGGATCTGGGCCAGATCGAGGCAAGCCTTAATCCGGACCTACCCTGAGATGAACCGATGCAAGACGCCACCACATCAATATTGTATGAATTAATACAAATAAAAGAATGACATAATGAGATGTAGTTAAAAAACTAGGTGTTATATGTATTGAAAGTCAATATTCATGCTTATGTTAGAATATTCTAAAAATATAATTTTTATAAGTTATATTACATAGAAATGCATTATATGAAGGGAAAATTAATCTGGTGACACTGAAAGGTGACTCCGTTCACTTTCTAGCACTGAAGTAAGGTGGTGCAATTTTGTAGCACTAAAGTTACTCCCCGTTACCTTAAACTGGCATGCCGTGATTTGGGTGTCAAACCGCCGTTAAGCTACCGATTCGGTGGAAAAAGAAAAAGCCGTTAGATTATCCACCCAAATTTCAAAGGAGGGAGGGCGGCAAAGGGCGCCCCGGCGAGGGGCGGCGACGGCGAGAGGTCGAGGAGGTCGGCGTCGGCGGGCGAACTCTCATGCAATGGCGATCGGCGCGAGGCACCCCGGCATTTACGCCAGCGGCAACAGAGAGGCGCAATGAGGTCAGACACTGGCGGCGGTTTGGTGGCGCTTGGGCTTGGGTAAGTGGCGGTGCGGCTTTTAAATGGCTCGGGAAGGCGGTATGGCGGCGGCTTGGGCTAGAAGGACCGAGGAGGCGGCATGACACAAGACGGCGCACATGGCGGCATGCAGGGCAGCTCAAACGGCGATGGTGGTGGCCAAATTGAGTATATGGGAGCTTCGTGCGGTGAGTGGAGGCTCATGGTGGCGGCGGCACGACCGGGAGGCAGAGGGATGGGGGGCGCTGGCGAGTGAGCGGCGGCGGGCAGGGAGGTCGTGGCGGCGCTCCCGGCGACAACAAGGCTGGCTCAGACTGCCTAGGCTACATCCACAGGGGAGAGGAGAGTAGGTGCCCACCGGAGATGATCGATTGAGTGTAGCAAAGGAATTTGGGGTAGCAATGGAGCTCGGTTTGGAGTTTTAGCTCCGTGACAATGACAATGGCTCACTACCAATTTTTCTTTCTTTTTCCATCGAATCGGTAGCTTAACGGCTTTTTTCAAGATCTTTGTTGACACCCCCGTCACGGCATGTCAATTTGAGGTAACGGGGAGTAACTTCAGTGCTACAAAATTGCACCACCCTACTTTAGTGCTAGAAAATGAATGGAGTCACCTTTCAGTGTCACCAGATTAATTTTCCCTTATATGAAATAGAAAAATTATACACATGTCATTATAAAGTTGTTAATTCACAAAAAATGTCACCCCATGCAACAATGAAATGTGTGCTCTGGACCCATATGTCATAGACGCAACAGTGAAAGTTTTGCAAAGTGGGAATTTTATAATAGTATTGATGCAATTTACCTTATGAAATATAAATATATAGAACTAAATATTTATTGTGTAGTATTATCTTTGATCAACAAGTAAAAAAATAGAATAAAATAATATATTGCTGGATGTTTTTTCAAACATAAAATCTTGATTTTTCATAGAAGATTTTAGACTAAGTTTTATATGGTTTGGGTTGTGCCACATGGCGACAACATAACGATATAATAAGAATATAAATACATGCTTATTGTATCATCAAATCCCCTCCATCACACTACATTGTATTATTTTTCAATAGAAATATTAAGTTTCTGGTTTACATAATTAACTTCCTTTTGTAGATCTTTCTCTAATTTGTCAATTGCCCCCTTTTCTTTAATAACTTGGGAAATCCAATATGGATTGTGGCGTGGATCATATCGATATCTTTTTAAATTCCTATATGTGTAATTACTTCAGACCTGAAGTTTGATTCTATTTTTCTATTCGAGCCAAATTCTTCCATCACCATTACGTCGAATTAGAACTTATTATTAAATATATAATAAAATAAATTACAGAATCCTGTAATAAGTCATTATAAAAATAGAAAAATTTGTTAATAAATTAAATATTTTGATTTTGTTAAGTTATATTTATTAGTTTGACCAGGCTTTAAAAAAATCTTAGATCCGCCACTGAGCAAGGGCATATTACGTTTCAAAACCAGCTAAAAAATTCCAACAAACGAATTACTCTGTTACAGCATTGCAACATTAAAAAATATAATAGTCGAAACATGCGACAAGTGGATTTCATGAACAACTCCCGCAAGACCGATGGATAAGGGGACCCTAATTTGCCGTGTAATGAACCACACCGAGAAAATCGGTAGTTAACCAGGTAAAAGGGGGTAAAATTAGGGTTTACAAGCCCTCATACATGGTCTTACGACTTTGCGGAGACCTGTGTTTTTGGTAAACAATGCCGGGCTCGGTCATCGCGACCCCTTTGCGAGGGCACCCTTCTCCCGGGTTACGAGGCTATTTTGCCGAGTTCCTTAGAGAGAGTTGTCTCGCGCCACTAGGTATTCTCTACCTACCCATCTGTGTCGGTTTCGGGTATAGGTACCCTTGTTTTCGAGCTTTTCCTGGGAGTATGGCATGGGTTATATACTTCAGAATCGAAACGGAGGAGCCCTTGCGAAGTTCCTCAGGAGTCGCCACGGCTGGCCTCGAGAGCATCGCGCTTATGGCTACGGTGACATTTACTGGTGGTTTATGACGACAATAAGTTGGAAGACAAAGATCGGATGGGTGAGAGGCCCATGTAACGGGAGGAGATGTAACCAATTCAAACGGGCTCGATACACAGCCAAAATCGGCCCACTAAGCCCATATTCGTAGGCCGAAACAACTACGCAGCTCTGCCCATGGACACTAGCAAGTAGCAACCTTAAAACCCTAGCCCTCCATGCACCCTTGAAAAATCTCTGACGTCCACGTGTCCCCACCAGCCGATCTCCGCCGTCTGATTATTTGCCGGTTGCTGTATATAAGCCGCTCGCCATCTCATCGTCCTCCCGCACGCTGTAACCTGTGAGCTCTCGTCTCCGGCGGCGGAAGGAAGGAAGCAAAGCAGCGAGGCGGCAGCGGCGGCAATGGTGAAGGGACGCACAGGGCAGCGCGTCAGGCTCTACGTCCGGGGCACCATCCTCGGATACAAGAGGTGAGCGTCCGCCGCTGCTCTGGACCTGGATCTGGGCATTTGTTAGCGCGATTTGGGGATGCGCTAATGGCGCTGGATCTGGGCATTTGTTAGCGCGATTTGGGGATGCGCTAATGGCGGCGGGGGATCTTGCTGGTGGCTGCAGGTCCAAGTCGAACCAGTACGAGAACACGTCACTGCTGCAGATCGAGGGGGTGAACACCAAGGAGGAGGTGGCGTGGTACGCCGGGAAGCGCATGGCGTACGTCTACAAGGCCAAGACCAAGGCCAACGGCACCCATTACCGCTGCATCTGGGGCAAGGTCACCCGCCCGCACGGCAACTCCGGCGTTGTCCGCGCCAAGTTCAAGTCCAACCTCCCTCCGGCCTCCATGGTGAATGACCCACCCCTTTCTCCTCACATTCAGGTTTGATTTGCTGATTCTTTGTGTTTGCTTGGTTGCAGGGGCGCAAGGTCAGGGTGTTCATGTACCCGAGCAGCATTTAAGGTTAGCGTCCATCCAATGGCTGCAATTTATTTAGTTGGGTCAATATAGAATTTTGCTGTTTGTATATTGGGTTGCAGTTCAAGCATCCAGGATTAATAATCTGTATTCTGTGAGCTAAGAATTTCTTACCAAGCATGTATTATGATCATTAGGACATCTGATAGTGAAAAATTTAAACCCATTTTTTCAGGAAATTAAAACCCATTGAAACTAGCTATTTATCTAGTTACTAGTTGAGTGACCATGCTGGCATGAAAAAATCTAATCACTTTCAACCTCATGGCTACTTTAGCAGTTTTGTTAAATTTTGATCGACACTGTTTAGATTCATTACAAAATCAAACCTATCTCTTTGCATTGCAATGCACAAATAGTCAAGTACACATGATCCTATGAAAATTGGATTATCCCAATAAAGAAGGGACGATAGAGAGAAGCCAATTTGCAGAGCAAAGGGGCCAGATACAGTGGCGATCTTTGCATTGAAGGTTGGCAAGATAGAACCAACACTGCAGTTCTCCGTGCCACTCAGATTCATCTTTGTTTTGTGATGGCCTCGAACAAGCTGCTACATCTGTGTTCATACTTGTGACTTGCAACGGTTGCACTTTTACTGATTTTTCTTACCAGTGCTACCTTTCAAGGTAGAGTGGTTTGGTACCGAATCTATGATCACTACCAAGTCATGATTTAAGTAGTTATGTATCAATCCCTGTAGTTTGGTTGGTGTTCAGCATCTCCAACAATAGTAGTTAAGCCCTACATATCAACATAGTTAGCCCTTATATGGACTCCAACAAGCAGTAATAAAATGGAGCTATATTTACTAGAAGCATCTCCAAATGGGTAGCTATATTGGTGCATAAATCTACATTTTGATGTTTTTGGGCCTATACCTAAAAAGATCTCAAAGAAATTTTGGGCCTTAAAAAAGGTCTTGAAGAAAGTTATGGGTCGAGATCCCAAAAATATATAGACAGTCACAATGTAGCAACACTTTTGGAGGGTTATTTGATCAGTGGGCTTTTACTTTACTTATGTCCTTTGTCAGTATTTTAATGTTATGCTTTTCGAAAATAACACATTTTTTAATTCCTCAAACATATGGTGAATTGTTTTATTGTATGTGGCATGTGACTTTTCTTCTGAAAAGTACAACATATATTTTTGCTAAGAATTGCTTCAGAATGGTAAAATGTTTTTATCGCTCATATTGATTACAAACTTTTAATAAATTAGTATATGTTACAATTTGTTTGGAGAGAACTAATAAATTAATCATCATATTCTTGTAGAAGCAGTTTTAGGAGACTGTTATTTCAAAGAACTGTCTTCTGCTTTAAATTATTCTTTTGCATTCTTCATTTGATAGATCTTAATCTGGACATAGCCTGCACTGCGTACCATTCTTTTACTCTTACGAGAAGTTATCATTCAGGAATTGAAAGTCCTGATTTTGGTTATTTCTTTGTGCATTGCAGGTTTATGCTAAAGGTAGGGATAGTCTTGGTTATTTCTTGCTATTCTCATGAGCCAAATGTGTCTTTGTGATGGATTTATGGCCCTGCTATGTTGGCGACTGAACTGTTCATGTATTGAGACCTGCAAAAGTTTTGCCTACAGTTGTCGTGAAATGCCTGGACAATTCTAGTTTTATTATGTCAGCAGCATGAAGCATGGTTCGCCATGTTAGTTTGTTTACCTGTGCCATGCTCCTTTATTTTCCTCCATTATCGCCATTGATTTTTTTTAGGTATTGCCATGGATGTTTGGAAAGGTTGGAACGCTTATAGTCAGCAACTCAATGTATGTAGGAAACAAGGAACTATGCGTTTGTGTTGCTGGTTTGCAGATATTAGGTTAGAGCTTCCCATAGCCTCTCTATATCACTCTCTTAAACACAATTATCAATGAGGGAGGTAGAGAGAGGGCTGTTGGGATGCTCTTAGGCCTGGTACATTTTGGCTTAACGTAGCGTAGCGTTTCAACAAAATCTGAGAGTATTTAAAAAGTGGTTTAAATATTATAAAAAAATAATTTAAAATTAGTTTTAGGATCTTTATGAGAACTATTAAAAACCTAGGAAAAATCATTACAAATTATTACACCAAATAGGCTATATTGAAAAGATAAATTTTGCTGAAACGTTACGCTACACTAAGCGGAAATGTAGAATGCCTTTAGCTAATTATAAGGTTGTTTTTAAGACGTAGCGTGTTTCTGACTTCCTGTATGATAGCGAGATAGGTTGTTTGTAGAACTAAATTCTTTTGACTTTTTAATAACAGTATCTTCTAAGTTAGCGACAACATGTCCAAGGTCAAAACTTTATCCTTATCTTTTAAACTATTTCAAACATACATTTTTTTTTAAAAAAAAAATGCTTCTATAGTATCATGATTTCTTAGTTAAAATTGCATGGGTAACTGGTGGCAAATTGTCATTTGTAGTTATTTCTATTTATTTATCTTTAGAAAAAAAAATCTTGTATCTAAGAATAGAAGGTGAGCGAATAATTTCTACGCTATCCCAAGTTTATTTTGCTAAATATCTGTACTTGCTATTTCTACTGAAGATTATTTTGGCCCTGAATTAGTTCTTTGGTATGTTATTTGGATTTAGATTCGTAGAACAAAATCCCCACCGCGACCCTCGTTCCCCTAGCGAGAATTCATTTGCTTCCTCACTCTAATCCTTTATGGCTTAAGCTTTACCTCATCTGGCGAAGCTTAAGCTTTATTCTTTTGGGTTTAATTGCTTAACGATTTAATTATATTTGAAAGAGATATGCTTTGGATTTTTTTTTATTTTGTTTTTGTTGTCTCAAGGGTGGGTCCTAACGCTCTAAAAAACAAGTCAAATAAAATGGATCGAATCTTAAAACTATCTCGAGAAACTTTTAAAATCCAGTATTTCTGTTGTTCGGCCGTTTATATCAGCCAAAAAAACATAATCTTAGTGACAATCTTAGCGACTAGCCTCTTGAGGCAGCTAGGGCAGCTTCAATTGCTGCGCTGATTTGGGGGAAAAAAATTTGGTGGCACCCGATGCCACACAAATTTTGTGGCACCTAATTTTGTGTCTATCTCTCTCCTGCTTTCTCTCTATCTCCTCCCCTCTCTCTCTATCTCCTCTCACTCCTCTCTCCCTATCTCTCTCCGGGTGCCATGGTGTGGCACCCGGTGCCATATAATTTCTATCCTGATTTGGGGGATGCATAGGGCAACAGCAATTCGCTGGGCAGCCACCGCCATTTCGTTCTCGCTTTCTGGCGGAGACATGCACTGATGCATCCACGCCATTTTTGTTGAAGTTTGAGCTCTTGAAATCGTGGGAGTTGGAGGAACGTGAACCAGTCGGGGAACAGGGGAAGGCAAGAACCGTCGGAGAGGAAGAGGAACGATGGTGAAAGGTGCAGTGGCCGAGAGATGAGAGAGCTGAGGAAGAGGGGAAGGTGAAGGGAACCGAAGATGGCAGTAAGTCGAGGGCATTGGAGAGGATGGATTTGGAGGTAGTAAGAGCATCTCCAATGATGTAGATAGGTGTTACCTATAAACAAGTGTCATGTCATTTGTAAATAGCATATAGCCATCCTCTCCAATGAACTAGTTATAACATTGTTTATAAGATTGTTTATAGCATATAGTGCATTAGAATCAGTTATAGACTAGCTGTAAAGACTAGCTGTAAGTTAATAGCTAGTACACGCTCATTCTCTTCTCCACATAAGTAAAAAGCTAAGTTGAAATCTTAATAGCTAGCTAACATGGTACAATTGGAGATGCTCCAACATATGAGGGGATCAGAGAAAGAGGGAACCATAGACAGCGACAGGTGGATGTGAAGTCACAACAGGAGTGTGAAACTTGGGTTCAGAAAGTTTAGAAGTGGAGTCGGCAAGAAGAGAATAAGGGTGTCGTTTTCATTAACGGCGAAGCGGTATGCTAAGAAGGCAGTAGACATGAGACTGCGAGGCCTAGTTTGATTTTTGTCCGACAGGACTGCACTTCGACCCTGGCCTCTCGTCGGTTTTCTCTGGGATTTTATCCAGGCCTGGTACACCTGGGATTAGATCCCTAGGAGCACGCGTGCCCGTTCAGTGGAACTCTGCGTGCCCACAGCCTCTTTCAGTTCTTGTGTGCTCACCAAATGCGCACGCGTGCGAGTGTGGTGGTGTGAGTGTTGAGTGTGCGTTCGTGTTGTACCCTTTTGATTTTTTTTTCCATTTTTGTCTTTACTGTGTTGGTTTTACCCGCTTTATTGTTGTTTCAAGCAGAGTCTGTCTTTTATCTTTTCTTCTTTTTACCTTTGGGAAATTTCATCGTACGCAGCTATAAAACTAGCCTTCTCGATGTAATCGGTATCAAATGAAATGAAGAACTAATCTACTTTCTCCATCCCACAATATTCTTTCTCTCTGTAAAGTTTCTTTTTTTTTTTTCCTCATCTCCTAATTTCTATCTCCAGAATCTATCAATTTGTGGGGATTTCAGGCATACTTGTGCTGGATCTCACAAGCCGGTGATAGCGGAGGGGATTGAAGAACGATGGGTGGAGACTAGATTGGAGGGATTGGAGTGCGCCAGGTGGTAGGCGTGAAAACTGAACGGATAATATCTGATCAGATCCGTATCCGTTTTTTAGCGATTTGGAAACTATTATCGTAACCGGTCGGATACGGATACGAATACGGGTTGACTGGTATCCAACTGATACGGATATCCGTCAGATAGTAACCGAATTCGGAATACGGATACGGACAATTTTTCAGGAATATGGGGATGAAGACTGCATCACTACATAAGTCATTCAACTTTTGTTATGTCTTATGAATACATAAGTCCGTATTCGAATTCATCTCGGATACTATTCGTATCCGAATCTGTATCCCATAAAAAATATGGATACGGAAACGGGTTGACTCATATTTGACCGTATCCGACCCGTTTTCATCCCTACCAGGTGGAGACTAGGTAGTAAAATTTATCTTTTTTATATAGATTATATACTATAATATTTTGTAACGATTTTTTACAAGATTTTTACGCCTTGTTTGTTTCAGATTAAATTAAATTAAATGAAAATTTGTTTTTTTTATAGGCCAAATGTTATAATATTTTGTAGTTATTTTTGTGGGATTTTAAATAATTATTCTTAAAGTTCGCAAAAAAAACATAATTTTTTGAATTTTTTAAAACGTCTTTCGAGTGGGTCATAAATTTGCTACAGTAAAACGCAACTCAACATTAATCTGAAACAAAAAAGGCCTTAATGTTCTTGTGAAACATCTTGAAACTATTTTTAACTACTTTTTCAATCTTTTTAAAGCAATTTTTAAGAACTTTTAATTTTGCTACCGTAAAACTTAATTTTACTCGGCGCTGAAAAGAACAAGTAAAACTTAACTTTAGTCGGCGCCGAAAAGAACAAGGCCTTAATGTGCTCGGTGCCTTGGTGTCATGCCTTCGTTGCTGTTCAGCGGATGCTCTTGTGACATCATTTTTCTTCACAAAAAAATATAATCTCTCGAGATGCTTTCGCAAAAAATTTTTGCGGTTCTCGAAATTTCTTCGTATATTCCCTTTAGAATGAAATCCTCTCTCTGTTTTTTAAATTTTTTTCGAAAAGATGCTATTAGAGATGGTACGAAATGAAGAAAAAGAACGTTAAAAAAAAGAAATAGGAAAGAGAATAATTTAAAGAAAAAATATTGAAATGATCTTAAAAAAATAAAAAACATGTTCATCTCTGAAAATCTAGCCTCCACTGCAGTTGCAAGCAATGGCCTCGGCCGCCGCCACTTATCAACTCGCATTTCTAGTTCTCTACTACTTTCGGTTAGGGCTAGAACTTTACCTCGAAGGTCGCGACCTACTCGGGTTCGGCTCAGTAAAAGCTCGGTTTGTGCTCTGCTTGTTTGTAAATGAGCACGAGCCGAGCCCCATTTTCAGTTTGTGGCCATTAGCGAGCCGAGCTGAGCAAGAGGCTGGCTCGCTCAGGCTCGGCTCGTTTTGGCTCGTTTACATGCTAATGCTATTTATTCCATTTCTTAACTATTAAAAAATGACATATCCTATTGTCGAAAGGCCCATAAAATAACCCAAAACCCACATATGCATGCATAAGTCATTTTGATACTTATATGTACAACTTTAACTTATATTTTGCAATGGTTAATGTCTTAAAAGGTTGGGAGACCAATGTTTTTCTTGACTCGCGAGCTTCCAACGAGCCGAGCCGAGCCGAGCCCACGAAGCGAACCAAGTCGGAGGTTGGCTCGCTCGAACTCAGCTCGTTTCCACCCCTACCTCTGGTCATAAAAACAATTCGCCGTTGACTTTTGGACACGTCTTTAACCATTTATCTTATTTAAAAATTTAGTGCGAACATGCGTAAATATAAATCATGCTTAAAGTATCTTTAGTGATAAGCAAATCACAACAAAATAAATAATGACTTATGTAGTTTTTTTGAATAAGATGAATGATCAAATGCATGTCCAAAAGTAAATAAAGACTTGTTTTTATGACCGGAGGGAGTATATCCCAATCAGACAAGGCAAGCAGGGTGCGACGACTTCTCATCCGAAAGAAGTGAAGCCCTCTGGTCGTAACGATACCTGTGTGAAATTATCCAATTACCCGCCTATCCTAGTAATAAATCTATTTTTTATTTTTTATTTATTATAAAATTAAAAAAGGTTTAACGGACCCACCGTGTTAATCATAAAACCTTACAAAATGCTACATTAACTGAGGAGGGAAAAAAATCTACACTATCGATTATTGTGTGCCCGAATTATAACAGTTTAGATTAAAAGAATAGTCTGCATCCACTGCCATAATAAATTTAAAGTAATTAAAAGAAGTTCAGGCACGAGATTAGAAAATGAGTTCAAATGAAATGCAATATTAGAAAAAAAGGTCATATTAATACGTGATTTAGTCGTGCGACTGCTCAAACACCTTGCTCGTTATTCTAATCCAATACTTGTATATTTTTACACTAGTATTTTACACTGGTTTGGAGTACAAAACCAGACTCTAAGCATACCCTAAAGCATAGTTATTGAAACCATTTTTCAACTGCTCAAGTATTCGGTTCACTATTCATTGGTCGAACCATCTGTTCTAAAACCGTTGGTTCACGAGCTAGCGGTGTAATGTACTTAACAAGAATTTTGGGAAGACCCCGAGACCGCCGAACGCTTTCGAGGCCTCAAGGGGTGTCCAGGTGAACACACCCCGGCACAAAAGTCCTCCGATAGAGCTCTCCTCACTGTTGTCATCGTCGTGATGGCGGTGGTCCTCCTCCTCCTCTTTTTCGTTCCTCCTCCTCCTCCTCTTTGTTCTTATTTCTCATGTTTAAAGGTTGATAACAATTTTAGTTAGGAAAATAGTTTAAAGGATGTGTTAGGAAAACGGTTTCAAGGATGTTTCGACCTTGTCCCTGCCATGGTGTCATCCGCTGCTCCTACCCCTTAATTTCTCAATTTTCAATAAAAAAAACTATGGAACATTGAATTCTTGTCTTCCTCCTCTTCCTCTCCATTTCGGCGCTCCTCCCTTGACCGAGCACAATTGTATAAGCATTGAGCATCTCTCCACTAGGTTTGGCCACCACAGGTCAATCTGACCTTCCTCCCCATGGATGCAATGCCACTTCTCCCTCTCCACTATCCTTCCTGGCTCGAGTATGGCCGTCGAAGCATTGATTAATTGTGGCTCTGCCAGGTCCAACTTACCATGGTCCCCAAGGGCTGGTGATCCTCTACGGCTCTGCCTTTGGTTGTAATGGTAGAGGATGAACAATACTTTATGCAGTTGGTAAATCCCAACTGGTTGATCTCAAGTGGATGGCTTAGATCTTCATATGAACAGTACATAATGAACAGTGTTTTGCTACGGTGGCTATAAACAGTACCAGTGAACAACGATTTGCTACAGTGTTCATGCATTTTTACCTATTTGCTATAGTGCCCCTCTGCCTTTACAACCACAACGGCAGAGGATTTTTATCCGGTCCCCAAGGTGCTAGGGGCTGTGTCGGGGATAAAATCACGGCCCATTGCCATGACCAACTCCCTGACGGCCCAATCGAACAGCCTACCAGGGCCCAGCTCCCTGGAAGGTTCTATCAGGCCCATATGCATCCTGCCGAACGGCATTCTGGCTGGCATGGTGCATAACGGCCAAGGAATCGTGTTTGAGTCCGTCTCGAACAAGAGTTCTGCACGACTACGTGAAGACCCGGACGTTGGTTTCCCGGATTGGAATAGAAGTCGTGATCTCCAAGAATTGGAGTTTACCTTATTTATCTCGGGATGTATTTGGCACGTCGAGTTCGTTACGATCTCGTAGTTAGCCCGGCCTGATTATCCCTTAATAGGTCGGTTTGCTCAGCACTATATAAACAAGACCCCTACGGCGTGTAGAGGGCATCGAGTTTACGTCTTAGCATCTGGTAGACACCTGATCCTTGCATTACGCACTTGTACACCATAATCTCGCCGAGACTCGTTCGTCTCGTCGAGCCACCTCTTGTAATCATCTTTGATATATAAGAAAGGCTGGACGTAGGGCTATTATCTCTCCCGAGAGGCCTGAACTAGGATAAAAACCCTTGTCTCCCTGTTCGTCGTTGATTGCTGTTCGTTCTGTTCGGCGTGTCTCCTATCTCCCTTTATTAAGAACCTTAGTTGACTTGGGTCGATATCCCAACCGTCGACAGCTGGCGCCGTCCGTGGGGAATAGCAGATCGAGCATGTCAAACTCTATCAGCGATCAGGAGATTCTCCCTGAGGACTACGACTCAGAAGGGCAGGATGTCTCTTCCCCTGCCAGATCGGGTCGATCCCTTCGATCTTGATCGCCTTCCAGATCTGGTTCCCAGCTCCGTGCTCGGGGACTGGATCAAAACTCCTTCCGGATCCCGGGGCTGTTCGCCTGACAGTGGATGACGGGAGAGAGCTGACCAGCACTTGGAACATCGACCAGCTTCGTAAGTTCCTCGTGTAGGTCTTTCGTTTCCTAACTTCGCGCTTTTCTCAAACTTCGCGCCTTAGTTCTTTCAAGTCTCTCGGGCTACCATGTAAAGTTCAATCCAATAAGCGGCGAATGTTCGCGGCCCCCTGCGGCCCTTCTCACCACTTGTCTTTTCAGACTACTCTTTCTTTCTGGTAACACTTGATGGTTGTCCGGTCTTGCGAACTCTTGGCTCCGCGATCTTCAGGGTTTCCCTGCCAGTATCTGGTTTCAACAAGTTCCTAAACTTAGAGTTGCGTAACACGGCTTTCCAGCCTTGCGGCTAAGCCTGCTCTCGTATGCCCTCCGCGGCAGAGGCACTTACCGCTCACGGCACAACCACTTGGCAAAGCCTGCTCTCGTAAGCCCTCCGCGGCAGAGGCACTTTCCTTGTTCGGTTACCTTCGGAATCGCCTAACTTACGTTAACAAGCAGTTTCTGGAACGAGTCGATCAGGATACGGGTGTCGCTCTAACTCCCTACGCATGTGCTTGAAGTCGCAAGTTCAGGTCTTCATGCATCGTCCATACCGGGGGCTAGGGCGTCGCTCTTTCTCTTGTGCACCTGTTCGAGTTCGCAAACTCAGTCCTCGGCAGTACCGCACAACGGGGGAGTTAGGCTAAACGTTCTACCGGTTTTTCTTAAAACTTTCTAGCGTTGTTCGCCTTGTTCTTGGTTTCCTGTTCGTCCTTGTCTTCTGTTGCTCTTTTTTGCAGGGAAAAGCTGCTCGGTCAGACTCTCGCTCTGATTCAAGCGCTGCTCGGCCAGCTCCTCGACCCTTCCTTCTGCGATGCTAGTCCTCGTGGACAGCGTGCAAAGCTCCTCAGCTTCTTCCCGAAGAACCTCGGAGGACTGCCTCTCCTCGGTCAGTTGGGACTTGAACTGAATTTCGGCAACCTCGGTACGTTTTTAGTTTTCTAGTTCCTTTCCGTAGCGTTGGTTTTCCAAAACCTCGTTGGTCTTTCGCTCCCGTAGCGCTTCTCTCGTGCGAACATGTCCTTTTATCTGGCGACGACCTGTACAGCTCCGGTTAACCGAAGCGGTGTACCACCGATGGAGTTCTGCCCACCGTAAGCCGATTCTCATCGCAACGGGCACTCCTAGCGCTGGTTCCGCACCCGCCGAGGCGACACCAACGCTGCACGGGTCCATGTCCGGATAAGATTTCGCCTCGCACGTTTTGCCTGCGGCTAAGGTCCCGATTGCCTTCGCTGGTTAGCGATCTTAGCCATAGCGGGGCTGCACTTGCCCGCACACGTCTTTTTTATCCATGCTACGTCCTTCCTAGCACGGTAATCCGGAGCAATGCACCACCAACGGAGTCCTGCCCACCGTAAGCCGATTCTCATCGCAACGGACACTCCTGGCGTCGGTTCCGCATTCGCCGAGGTGACACTAATGCTATCGGGGGACGTACACGGAAAAAAATATGTTTTGTGCGGGTAGGTCGTCTTTTGCTTGTTTTCGAAAACTCGCTTTGCTCTTCTTAGAGCCTTTCCTTGCTCTCTTTTTCCCCTTGCTGCTCGTTTCTTATTTGTCTTCTGCAGGAAATACAGGAACGGGGAACATCAGACTCCGGTGATGGTCGTGGCGAGGTTTCAGGCTTCCCCACCAAAACCGATGTCTACATCCCTCTCTTCCCGGGTTTGCTCGCGCATGCCCGTGGATCGATTCACTTCGCCACAGATGATTTCTTGCCTTTGCCCGCAGATCGACTTTCACAGTTCGGCTAAGTCAAGGTAGTCGCCACCAATGGAGTCCCGCCCATCGTAGTCGATTCTCATCGCAACAGCATGCCCACCGTAGTCGATTCTCATCGCGGGCACTCAAGCGTCGGTTCAAGACTTGCCAAGACAACGCTAACACCGCCGCAAGGAATGCGTCATGGGTAAAGCGTTGATTTCACACGCTCTCTTGGGGCTCGATCGCATCGGGTTGTGATTAACCTCGCGACCAGGCGGTTCTTCGCCGGAGCAGATTCGTTCCGCATGACGAGCTCCGTGCTCGGGGGCTGGATCACCTCGCACCGAGCAGCTCTTCGCCCGGAGCGCGCGTCTGGTCCCCGTGACGAGCTCCATGCTCGGGGACTGGATGGTCTTTGACCGGGTACATTTTCACCTGGTCGCACATTCTGATCCCTTTAACGAGCTCCGTGCTAGGGGACTGGATCGCTTTACCTGGTTCATTTGGCGAGCTCTACACTCGGGGACTGGGTCACCTTCCCCTTCGTATGCATTGTCTGCTCCTAGCACACGATCTACGTCTGGGGCACATCACCTTCGCTCCTGAGCGCGACATTCGCTTGAGAGCGCAATCTCTATTTTTTCGGGTAAGCTCTAGCCCGAGAGGTGGTTCCCTTATCTTTTCCTAGGCATCTGAATGCCTGGATGCAGCAGCACGAGTCCATCTCGCGACTTGCTATGTTTATTCTCCCGGAAGATCTGATTTTACCGGATGCGGTGGTACGCTGAAGGAACCTAAGGCCGAGAGGGGGGGTGAATCGGACTATTTCAATTTTTACTTTTGTTGCACTTAGCCACTTAAGCAAGTTAAGGCACACGAATTAGCGTGGATTGCTACACAAGTCCGGTTAGCGGAAGCAATCGATGCACAAGTGTAGGAGGCACGAAGGCACTCACAGGCGATGGATATCAAGACGTCTGTTAAGTAAATAAGACAGAGAGGCGCAAACCGAGTTGTTTACCGGAGTTCGGTGCTCAACACATGAACACCTACATCTCCGTTGAGGAAAACTTCTCACACAGAGAAGTCGGGACTCTCTCGTCCCTAACCCTCAATCCACTCGATGGCAGCTCTTCACCAACACATGGTAGGCGAGCTCCAAACCTCACACGATCGGCACCCTTCACACGTGAAGGACTCAAACACCGACTTCTGGCAAGCCGACCTCGAGCACACCGAGGATTTAGCACATCTCCGGACGACGGAGAAGAGCACCTTGGGAAGCAAGGTGGCCGTCGACACGACGACGGGCTTTGCACACCCCGACGGACGGAGAGGAAGCACCGTGGGAAGCACGGTGACCTTCACGAAGAAGGGTTTGCTTGTGGTACGGTTGATGAAGCTAGGCGATGACGACGTCTCTCGGTAGCAAGAATCCCAAGAGCACAAAACCGGAGACACTCAACCCTCAACCCACCATGGAGGATGGCATGACAACCATGGAGAGGGGACGAACCTTGGAGACGACAAGGAGGAGGCTAAGGGGTGCTCTCTTCTTCTTCCTCACTCTCTCCTTCAATCTCACAAGCACATGGAACCCTAGGTGGAGGTAGGAACCATGGGAGGAGCTCTCTTGGTGTCTAAGGGCAAGGGGTGGCGGCTAGGTGAGGCTCTCTCAAGTTTCTCCCGTGCTCCTAGCTCCTATTTATAGCCCCAAGGCGAAACCCTGGAAATAGACGGCCCAGATTAAATCCCGAGTTTCGGATCGACCGATCGGATGCCGTCCGGTTCCCGTCGGACGCCGTCCGACAGAGAATCATGGCCATTTTTGTGCTTCGTCGAACGCCGTCCGGTGGCTTATCGGACGCGTCGAGACAGATGTCTTGCGCGAACGAGCGCCCGCCAGTGTTGATCGTTGTCGAACGCCGTCGGACGCCGTCCGATGGGCTTCGGACGCCGTCCGACAGGGACGGTGTCGTCTGGGACTTAGTCGATTTTGGCGTGTTTCACTGGAATTCCATTTGCCGGACC
Organism: Raddia guianensis; assembly: GCA_036346415.1. Lineage (NCBI taxonomy): Eukaryota > Viridiplantae > Streptophyta > Magnoliopsida > Poales > Poaceae > Raddia > Raddia guianensis. The sequence continues at coordinate 21,955,859 of CM070539.1, read as the reverse complement.
CGTCCGACTAGCGTCGGACGCCGTCCGACATGCGCTTGTTTTGGCGACCTCTCCCGTCACGGCGACCACTCGGCGAGTACCGGCGACCCCTCGATGAGCACGGCGACCCTCGGCGACCGGCGACCTAACCCTAAGCACGGCGATCACTCTACGAGCCGGCGACTCACCCCAAGCACGGCGACCCTCGGCGAGCCGGGCGACCTCTCCACGAACGCGGGCGACCTCTCCCCGGCACCGGGCGACCTAACCCCAAGCACCGGCGACCTCTCGGAGAGTACCGGCGACCTCTCGGAACCCCCATGGGACCCACAGCTGATGTTTCTGGACCTGTGCTCAGTGGGATCCTGCAACCAGAGAGATGTAGTCTAGCCAAAGACGAACACAAGGAAAATAGAAGAACTATAAAAACAGAGGTCCTTATCCTTAGCGTTCCGGCTGTACGGCCTATTTGCCATCAATTACCAAAATCAATTAGCCCATGGGAGGTTTGATCTTACATACGCTCTTCACTACTAAGAATCCAATCCCTCCTTGATGACGTTCAGCCTCAAGGAGATGATTCACCTCACTTCTTTCGATTTCTGTATCGAGGGCTTGGTACTTTGCTCGGACAGATGCCGTTCCCTGTTCGACGCAACAGAGTTGCTCGGCGCCGGGCGGGTTTGTTCGGTCCCGAACAAGTATTGTTCGGTTGAACCATAACCTGTTCGGTCGCCTGTTGCACGTCTTTGTAGCAGGAAAAATACCCTCTTCGTGACTTAGAGTCTCAAGAGGAAGACCCCACTCTAGTGAGTCCTTCCACTTGAGTCTCGGGGGCTAGCTGTCGGGGATAAAATCACGGCCTATTGCCATGGCCAACTCCCTGACGGCCCAATCGAACAGCCTACCAGGGCCCAGCTCCCTGGAAGGTTCTATCAGGCCCATATGCATCCTGCCGAACGGCATTCTGGCTGGCATGGTGCGTAACGGCCAAGGAATCGTGTTTGAGTCCGTCTCGAACAAGAGTTCTGCACGGCTACGTGAAGACCCGGACGTTGGTTTCCTGGATTGGAATAGAAGTCGTGATCCCCAAGAATTGGAGTTTACATTATCTATCTCGGGATGTATTTGGCACGTCGAGTTCGTTACGATCTCGTAGTTAGCCCGGCCCGATTATCCCTTGATAGGTCGGTTTGCTCAGCACTATATAAAAAAGGCCCCTATGGCGTGTAGAGGGCATCGAGTTTACGTCTTAGCATCTGGTAGACACCTGATCCTCGCATTACGCACTTGTACACCATAATCTCGCCGAGACTCGTTCGTCTCGTCGAGCCACCTCTTGTAATCATCTTTGATATATAAGAAAGGCTGGACGTAGGGCTATTATCTCTCCCGAAAGAGCTGAACCAGGATAAAAACCCTTGTCTCCCTGTTCGTCGTTGATTGCTGTTCGTTCTGTTCGGCGTGTCTCCTATCTTCCTTTATTAAGAATCTTAGTTGACTTGGGTCAATATCCCAACCGTCGACAGGCTGGATGCAGTTAATGGTGATAGGACGTCATGAGACGCGACAATCGATCAATGGACTTCATGCAGGAATCTGAAGCTCTGGGCCTCGTTTGTTTCAGATTAATGTTGAGTTGTGTTTTACTGTAGCAAATTTGTGACTCACTCGAAATACGTTTTAAAAAATTCAAAAAATTATGAAAAAAATATTTTGTGAACTCTAAGAAGAACTATTTAAAACCCCATAAAAATAGCTACGAAATATTACAACATTTGGCCTATACAAAAAAAAACAAATTTTCATTTCATTCAATTTAATTTTATCTGAAACAAACAAGGCCTTGAAGGGGTTTGCGTAAAAAAAGATGAGCGAGAGAGCATAGGAGTGGTGCCCACATCTCAGAGACAACAAATAGGTGAGATAATTATGGGAGTTCGTCGGACTACTAATTATGAGATATATGCATGTGAGTACTGAGTACTAATTACTTAGTGATTGAGGTGAAGTATGTGAGTACTGTAGACAAATACCATGTCCGTGATTTAATGGAAAGTGGATACTATGCTTAGGCCATCTCCAATGCAGGTGCTTAGAGAAAAAATCGGGTTTTTTGCCACATCAACAAATAGAGATGCTTAGAGGAGAGAGAAGATGACTAGGTTGACATCCATTGCTATCCGGTGCTTGCGACCTTTTTTTCTGCAGCTGCTTGCCTGGATGCTTCCTTCCCATCCCTATTGAGCAGCTCGATAGCGCACCGGGGAGGCGTGGGTCGGGGGCGACCATGAAGGCAAGGCCATGGCCTCCGAGCTTGGGATACTCCGACACGACGGAGAAGGTGAACTCAGTGGAGAAGGACACCGCCGTGCCATTCTTGCCGGAGCCGGAACAAGGAGATGGAGCGGGGACGGGTAGAAGGCGTGGCGGATGTTGGCCTATGCATGCCCTGCTGATTCGATTGATGAATACTTTCGTATTGGGGAAAGCACAACAATATCATGTCTAGAAAAATTTGTTGAAGGTGTGTCAAAAGTATTCAGTGCACAATATCTTCGACAACCTACACCAGAAGATATTCAACGATTGCTTCAAATGGGGGAGGCACGTGGCTTCCCAGGTATGCTTGGTAGCCTTGATCGTATGCATTGGCAATGAAAAAATTGTCCGGTTGCATGGCAATGACAATTAACTCGTGGAGATCAGGGAGTCCCTACCGTTACGCTAGAAGCAGTTGCATCTCAAGATCTATGGATTTGGCATGCGTTTTTTTGGTGTTACTGGATCGAACAATGATATTAACGTGTTGAATCAGCCACCATTATTCACTGACGTCTTGCAAGGTCGAGCAGCATCGATCAATTTCGACATGAACGGAAGACAATACAACATGGGGCACTACCTTTTGGATGGAATTTATCCTGAATGGGCAACATTTGTGAAAAGTATCCAACTCCCTCATAGGGATAGGGATAAATTATTTGCACGACATCGAGAAGGGGCAAGAAAGGACATCGAGCGGGTGTTTGGAGTTCTACAGTCTCGTTTTGCCATTCTACGTTATGCAGCCCGTTCATGGTATCTGTCAACTCTTTCAAAAATCATACGTGCTTGCATAATAATGCATAACATGATAGTAGAGGACGAACGAGACTCTTATGATGGCCACTATGACATCACTTATGATCAAGGGAGATATCCAATACCACCAGTGGCGGGCGAACAAGGCCCAATTGATGGTTTCACTAGTCTACTAAAACAAACGCCTCTATTTGTGATAGATCAAGACATAATCGGCTGAAGAGACACGTAGTCCAACAAATTTGGGATTGATATGGACCTACTCAGGCAAACAATTAGATATGTCTGATTTTTTTATTAATGTATATTGCAAACTTGAGAGGGTCAATTGTTTCAATTTTATATTATGATGTGTATGTCTTACTTGCAAGCTGCAAATAGTTGATCGTTAGTTATTGGCCGATCATTAGCTAGTTGATTGTATTTTTCTTGTTACGCTAGGCACAGGCCATTGGAGATTAAAGCGCCTAGTCCAGGTGGTAACAAGACAGTTTATAAGCACCTCTGGAAGCTGTGATGCATTGGAAGGAAGAGTTTTTATATGAGTTCTTAGTAATGTGGCACCTTAAGCACCTAACTCTAAGCACCTTGCATCGATGGTGGCCTTAGAGGCACCCAGTCGTAGCGTCCCTCCTCACGCGTGCTCACCACCAAATTGGAAGTGGTATATTTTCCTCCCTTTGTGGGCATCCAAACGCGCCTCAACCATTGAGGATTTGCATCTGATTTGACGATGGATGAGCTACATCTTGTTGCAACCATAGATCTACAGTTTTTTCATTTTTGTTATAGTCGATGCTAATCTCTATTCGTTGTTTGTCGTACGGTGGAATGTGCATTTTGTTAAGATAAGGAAAATAGTTTTGATCTCTACATATAAGATGTACATAACTAAATTGTCTTATAATAGTCTCGTCGATCCCCTCGAGCCAGGCTTGAGGACCGCCTTCGCTATGAGCACGGTCTTCTTTTGTAACCCGTCTCTCGTCCCCTCGAGCGAACCTCAGGGACCGCCTCCACAACGAGCACGGTCTTCACTTGTAGCCCGTCTCTCGTCCCCTCGAGCCAGGCTCAGGGAACACCTCTGCTATGAGCACAGTCTTCGCTTGTATCCCGTCTCTCGTCCCCTTGAGTCAGGCTCGGGGATTGCCTTCAATGCTAGCACGGTCTTCGCTTTTAGCCCATCTCTCGTCCCCTCGAGCCAGGCTCGGGACTGTCTACGCTAGAAGCACAGTCTTTCTTGTAGCCTGTCTTTCATTCCCTCAAGCCAGGCTTGGGGACTACATTTGCCTATAACCCATTTCTTGTCCCCTCAAGCGAGGCTTGCGGACCCCTCTTACTTGAGGAGCGTCTCTCCACCTTTTCCCCGGGGCACTCAATCCACGCCAGAGAAGCAGCGGCGTGAGTTTGCTCGCCTGCTAGTCCCTAAGCGCCCGATCCGCGCTCTGATGTGGCCGCATGGGACAGTCTTCCGATCAGCTTGACCTTTTCCCCGGGCGTCCGATCTGCGTCCGTGAAGTAGTGGCTGGCGCCAACCCGCATGATTACATGCCCCCGGGGCGACTGATCTGCGCAAGGGCAATTACATAAGGTCTCTCTTTGTTGGCTCGGGGTGTTGGTTTGTCCGGCCAGTAGGAGCCTAAGCCTCCGATTACATGTTCAGCTGCATCCTTGTTTAGTTAGCAAGCCTTCGATCCCCTATTCGCGCTTCCAAGCCTACGACCTTGTTTTCGGGCTGTTGAACCTTCGATCTTGTTTTCGGGCTTCGGAGCCTTCGGTCTTGTTTTCAGGCATCGAAGCCTTTGGTCTCGTTTTCGGGCTTCCGAGCCTTCAATCTCGTTCTTGGACTTTTCAGTCCTCAACCTCATTTTCGCGCCTATGAGCCTACAACCTCGTTTTAGGCTCTCTCTCCCCCTCTGCTTTCACTTCCTTCTCTCTTAAGCCCAAAGAGGGATACCTCATCCCCTCTTGGGACGCGAGGACAAGTTGTTGGTATCTAAGACCTAGATATGTATCTGTTAATATATCAAACTTATGTATATACCCTTCAAAGCTGACAACTTTATTTGTTCTTCCCTTTTGATGGCAAGGTCGTGGTAGGTTGAGGTGCCAGAACATGGCGTGACCCGGTCATAGCTCGTTCCCAACATGCTAGACCCTTGCCGGCATGCGCGCGGCGTGATCCTAGTTGGCCCTCCCACCAAGGAGCCTCGAGCAGAATGCATGAGTCTCAGTTGTTGCCCATATGTCAAGGACGACGCCCTCGACGGACCGGTCCGTGTCAGGAGAACATGCGCCCCAGAAGGTTGCGGGCAGGCAGGATTTCCATACACGCGGAGGTGACCCTCCTTGAAGATGTTTTCAGTTCGACGAGACGATCGAGGGGCCCGCCCTCTGCGGTGAGGTGGCCTCCCTCTCTCTTTAAGGGGAGTCTAAGGCCCTCAACAGGAAGAGGGAACCTGAGATGAAACACACTTCCACCCACCAAAGTAGAAACAGGGCGGCACTGCCGTCCTAGTTGGTCAACCTTTATATGTATTCTAGAAGCTAATGACAAGGCTGGACGTAGTGCTATTATCTCGTGGTGGAGGCCTGAACCAAGGTAAAAAAGAGAGCATGCTCTTTCCTTGTTTGCGGTCCCCCCACCTCCTGACCGGCGAGGCTCGCTCGCCACCTGAATAGTCCTTGCCGGTGCGGAGCGAGGGTTCGGTTGACCCCTCGATCAGCCAAATAGGCTTGGCGTCCGGGGCCATCCCCCAAACGTCAACATATCCCCCTCAAAAGTTTTCTTTGACTTAATTCTAACTCAAAAAGTCTTAAAAAATTATGTTTTCATTTCTAAATCCTCTATTTCAACTAAGATATGCTTCTTTTCTTTCTTGCAATGGCCACTTGTATGTTTTAGCCCACCCTCTCAAAATGCTTTCGAAGTATCTGGATTTTATTTTGCCATAAATCTACATCATCATATCTCCTTTTTCTTTACACCAATATCTCTCACCATATCTTGGAGCCCATCTCGTACTAACTAGCCCAATTTAAATTTAAATTTGGGCTCATTAGAAAGAGGATTTACTATTAAGTAAAAGAGGGGAATGATCCAAGAGAGCTCTATCTCTGGTTGTTGCTATGACCAATGGAAATTTAGGCTTTGTTTTTTCAGCTTAACAACTTAACAGTTTATCTATGTTTTGATAAAACATATGTTTGTTTTTTAGTCTTTTTTTCGTTGTTTCGAGGGCGGGTCTTAACACTTTAAAAAGAAAGTCAAACGAAATTGATTCGAATCTCAAGATTATTTTGAGAACCTTTAAAAATTCATTTATTTCGACCGTTCAACTGTTCAACCATTCAGATCAACTCAAAAGGACATAATCTTGGTTTCTCGCCATGAGCTCACGAGAACTCTTTTTTTTTTTAGAGTTGGTTCATCTGACTCGTTAGCCCAAGTAAATTTGCGGCCCCTGAGTTCATGCATGCAAATTAACGTCCTTTGAAGATTTGCTACCCATCAAATTCGCAAGTGATCCAAGCAGTTGAAGAGAGAAATTAAATGTCCGCGTGACATACTGACAGTATACTAGGATAAACGAATAATGACGTAATGTGGTATCACTGATCACACACGGCAAGCTATCTCGACGAACTTATGGAAGTTGTTGGTGCAGCCGCCGTCGGGCTCGAACGCCTTCGCCACCATGGCCTGCAGCTCCCGCGCCCTCGCCCGCATCCGGCTCCCTTCCTCGGAGCGCAGCAGCGCCGCCACCGCCGCCGCCACGCCGCCGCGGGTCATGGCCCCGTGGAATGCCGTGCCGAAGCCCCACACCTGCGCCACGGACCGCGCGTTCATCCGCTGGTCCCCGAAGAAGGGCCGGCACGCCATGGGCACGCCGCTGGCCACGCCCTCCATTACCGACGCCCACCCGGCGTGCGTGACGAAGGCGCCCACCGCCGCGTGCCGCAGCACGGCCACCTGCGGCGCCCACGGCACCACGAGCCCGCCGCGCCCCGGGAACCCCAGTGGGAGCAGAGGCCATGACTCCTCCCGGAGCGACCACAGAAATGGCGCGGCGCTCGCCTCCAGCCCAGCGGCGAGCTCGCGCAGCTCGTCGGCGCGCGGCGCGGCGACGGTGCCGAAGCTGACGTACGCGACGGCGCGCCCGGGGTGGCGGTCGAGCCACGCGAGGCACCCGTGGGGATCGCCAGCCTCGGCGCCGGTGCCCGGCGGCTCGCCGCCAGGAAGGAGATGGTAGGGGCCGAAGGGTAGGCAGTTCGGCAGGGCCGCCGCGAGCGCCGCGGTGACGTCCGGCGGGTCGAGCCCCGGGAAGGTGTTGAGCGCGACGGCGGCGGCGGCGGCCCCTTGGAGGCGCTGCGCCATGCGGTGGAGGAGGAGGTTGATGACGTAGTTGAAGTCGCCGGAGACGACGCCGTCGGGGAGGTCCCGGACGCGGTAGCCGCCGAGGCCGGGGTGCGAGGTCAGCAGCTCGTCGTCTCGGCTCGCCGCTGCCACCGAAATGTAACCACCAAATGGGACGTGTGACAACTAACGAGCAACGACATGGTGAATTCAGTTGAGTCTGAGCGATCATGTACCCTGCTCGCCGACGTCCTCGCGGAGCGCGTCGGTGCGGAGGTGCGCGACGAGCGCGCCCGACGCGGCCGTCCAGACCGGCACCCATGGCGCCGCGGCCGCGGCCGCCGCCTCCGCTGCCATCCACACGAACGCGTCCGCCACGACGCAGCTCACCCTCGCGCCGCCCGCGGCGGCTCGGGCCACGTCGAGCCCCTCCTTGATCCCGCCGGCCTCCGCGGCCGCCATGAAGAGCTCCATCAGGCGCGGCACCGGCGACGCGTCCCCCGGAGGCGCCCCGTCGGGGATCTCCACGAGGCGCAGGTTCGCGGGGAGATCGCCGGCGGCCCTGCGGAGCTGGGCGAGGGAGGCGGCGGTGGAGAGGAAGGAGATGGTCGCGGGCGGCGGAGCCGCGGCGGCGAGGGCGCGCGCGAAGGAGAGTAGCACGGCGGCGTGGGAGCTGAAGGGGAAGGCGACGACGGCGACGTGCGGCGGCGGCGGCGGCGGCGCCATCGTGGCGAAGGGCGGTGTCTGGTTGGTTGACGCGTGCGGGTTTTAATTTGGGTTTTATGGGGCAACTGCTCGGGGTAGCTGCACTGCATGTGTGGGCGCGCGTGATGGGTAGCTGCACCGACAAATACAAGAGGGGAAGGGGAGTGTGTGTGTGCGTGAGAGAGAGAGAGCACGTACGCAACACAGGGTAGACGCAAATGAGGGAGAAAGAGGTTAGGCGGACGCACGTGGATCTAACGACGAATCGATTTTTCAGGAAGAAAGAGGTTGTTAAGGCCAGGATGAGGTTAAGGCCTTGCATCTCGGCTGGACCGTGGTTAACCATGGATCGATAGCTAACCGAGGAAACCGAGTAGCTAGCTAGGGTCATCTAGGGTGTGTTTAGTTGGTTGGATGAGCTTGTACGAAATGGTACATGGTTCAAGCGTTTGGTTGGTAGGATACAATGATATAGCTCCCCGTCATACCTGTGATGGGTAGGATGAAATTGTATGAAATGGTAAATGATGGTTTAGGTTTAGAAAATGTTATGACATGGCTCGATCATTTTGGCCGAATAATCGCGTACAGTTTTTGTTCTATCCTGTATCATCCTATTATGAATGTTTTGTTTCATTCCATCCGACTCGGGCTGCATTTGATTGTCCGTATTGGGTTGAACCTATATGGGATGGTTCTTGTCGACGACTAGGAGACAGGCTCCATGGACCGAGCTTACTTAGTTGGTCTGAGGCCCAACCACGACCCTTCTACCTTCGGCTACACTAGGATATCTCAGGGGAGGTCGGGGAGTAGCCGAAGCTAAGAGACAAAAGGCACAACAATTTTTATCCCTATTCGAGCTTCCACTGTCGGCTAATAGCAATACGTCCGGTCTCTGTTACCCTTCGAGCTTAAAGCAAGTACAAGGGGGAGACCGAGCTTGGGAAAGCTCGTGCTCAAGCTTAATTACTAAGTTTTTTGGGCACAAAATGTGTGTTCCTGGCTACGTGAGGGGAAGAATTCCCTCTTACAACTATCACGTCCTAGGTTAGTGCTCGTGCGCTAGTTATACTTGAATTATGTTGTGGTGAATCAAAGTCAGGAAGCAGATGAAGATGCTCTCAAGTAGTTCCGTCATCGATTTCTTTTATAGGCGACCCGCGCATGCACTATAGATCACCGTTGGTTCACGAGGGCACACGAGTACCTGTTGGTCAATAGTAACATACCTTTGGTCCACTAAGTTCTTTGCGTAGTTCGTTGGGTAACAGTGAGTGCCCATCGGTTCATGATCATGGGCTCCACGCCTTTTCGGTGTCGACGGCGCAAACGATTGACCCATGAGAGAGGAAGAGCATATTCTGTCGGTGGCTGTGGCAGGTGTGTCTTAGTATTGGAGCTGATATGACGCGAGGGATCAACTGTGCGGTGCCCATTGCAGGAGATGAGGTAGGGTGTGCCATAGGGCGCACGCTTCGATCCTCGTAAGCTCGAGCTCGTGCTTAAAAAGCCTGAGCTTAGGTCATGGAGGGTTAATGGCCGCAAGCTTGACTAGCTTGCGGGAGGTCCAGGCTCGAGCGTCTGTTTGAATAGGCCATGTTTGCTAATGGACCGTACGACTTTCAACAACAAACTATATATGACATCAGCGATAGATATAGGATTTTATTTAAGAGTGTGCCCCTTCTCATCCGTTGTCTATTTAGTTATGTGTCTACCATAAAAATATTCTAATATATATTTTTATGAAATTTAAATATAAATTTACATGTGAGTTGTCCACACATATATATCGATCTAATTTGAATTTTAAATTTTTCAAAACTTTAGATGACCATCTAGAAAAAATATTAGAAATTGAAAATATTTTTTTTTTAAAAAATGTTTGCTTAGTGCTGGAACAAAATGAAGACTTATTAGTACCCTAGCACAAAGTCACTGGATGTAGTTAGGGGTGTTCATGGGTTAAAACAACCCAGCTACCAAACCCAAGCTGATCAAACCCATATAGCCAAGACACAAATGGATATGGTCGGGTAAGAAATAGAACCCGTCTATCTACAACAACGGACCCACTAAACCTGCTGTACGTGGTCTTCCCTTCCACGCGATTGCATCGTCATCCCCGTTGTGATACCCTCGATCCCGCCGAGTCTTTCTTTCTGGACCCAATCCGGCCTGATCCCAAATCGTGTCCTCTCGCTGTCGAGTGGCCTTCCCCTCCTTTCACGAAATTTTTTTTAACCTTTTTTAAATAAATAATTTAAAATTAATCCTCGCCAAAAAGTATTTGCAGATTCGATTTTTGGCGCGCTTAACTCACTGGCGCGGCTCATTGCCTCTGCCGCGCCAAGTCAAACGGCGCGGCAAATGATGCCACGTAGGCAGGCGCGGCCGGCCAGACGCTGGCGTGGAAGCTGCGGGTCCCACCCTTGCCGCGCCACGTGATATGGCGCGGCAAGGCCGCCTCCGGACGCCAAGATCGTCGCCGAGCCTCGACAAATGGGGCCACCTTGCCGCCACCCCTCATGGCGCGGCAAGGTCAGCATAACCCGAGGCCAGCACTCCTCCTCGCGCAGCTCCTCCTCATTTTCTCACTTCCCCTTCGTTTTCTCTCTTTCCTAACCACTCTTATCCTCCTCCATTGCCAAGATCGGACCGGATTTGTTTGGGGGAAAGACTCCACTTCATCATGGCAGGTAAACCTCTCTCCATTTGTGTGTTTTGGATGTAAGTTTTTGTACGATTCAAATGATTTAGGTTAGGGTTAGTGTTAGGGTTAGGGTTAGTGTGAGAGTTAGGGTTAAAGGTTAGGGGTACACGTAGCATGAAGAAATGTTGATTGCGTAGTGGATTGGTCTCTATTAATGATGAAAAATTTATGAAAATGTTGATCCGTATGATGTTTGTGTAGGTGTATTATAGTTAGAAATTATGGTGAATGATATATTGGTTTTTTGTTGAGTACGCTTCGCTAGAATAATTTATTTTTCATTTGTATTGCACTATATTGCAGGAAATGATGGCTTCGAGGCGAAGTCATTTCTCAAGTATGAGGATTACCCTAGGGATAAGGATGCTCCAGTTCGGTTCTCTCCATTTTCGGTTCCAATTTGCGAGCACGGCATTCCAGTGGAGGTTCAACAGTCGAGGGACCCTGATACTGCCGGTAGAGCCTTCTACACGTGTGGTGTGAAGTTCAATTACTGTATGCCGTATTCTAGTCCGCCGTGTTGGTTTTTCGAGTGGATCGATGGG